>JAXRKP010002433.1:5000-30000 GCA_037039925.1 Doris montereyensis
CGAGACAAACAAGATGAAGATAAAGTGACGATTCTAACTGTTAAACAATGAAAAGAGGTGGGACGCTTAAAAACAGCATTCTCTTGCATCGTGTTTCAAGTTTAAATCACCTATTTCGTCTTCAGCTTTCGGTTTTCTTCAAGTCTCGTTCGCTGAACAGGGCGTTGCCTACAGTTGGTAGTTTCCACTTTGCTTTGTGTTGGGTTTCTAGTTTAACTGTGCCTGTCATCTTAGAGGGTTGGAACAGTTGGTAGTTTCCATTTTGTTTTGTGTTGGGTTTCTAGTCTAACTGTGCCTGTCATCTTAGAGGGTTGGCTACAGTTGGTAGTTTCCATTTTGTTTTGTGTTGGGTTTCTAGTCTAACTGTGCCTGTCATCTTAGAGAGTTGGCTACAGTTGGTAGTTTCCATTTTGTTTTGTGTTGGGTTTCTAGTCTAACTGTGCCTGTCATCTTAGAGGGTTGGCTACAGTTGATAGCTTCCATTTTGTTTTGTGTTGGGTTTCTCATTTAACTGTGCCTGTCATCTTAGGGGGTTGGCTACAGTTGGTAGTTTCCACTTTGCTTTGTATTGGGTTTCTAGTCTAACTGTGCCTGTCAGTTTCTTATTTTCTTGTACACGTAGCCCGACATCTCGCAGTAGTTGACGGAACTCAAGCCATACAACAAGTCAACACAAAGTTGTATGCGTCTGTATTGTCTCTGAAATACAACTTTGATGGAGGGTGGGGGGGATAGAATCTTTATAAAAACTTCATACTATATATTTTGTCTCTAACGTTTTACCCTAAAACTTTCTTTAATCCTAACCCTAATTATAAATTTAATCATCATCATCATCATCATCATCATCATCATAATCATCATCTTCATCATCATCATAATCATCGTCATCATCATCATCATAATCATCATCATCATCATCATTATTATCATCATCATCTTCATCATCATCATCATCATCATCATCATCATCATCATCTTTATCATCATCATCATCTTCATCATCATCATCATCATCATCATCATCATCATCATCTTTATCATCACTATCATTATCTTGATCATCATCATCATCAGCCGTTCCACTCTGGTTGTGTGTATTGGCCACCACGATGAGCCCCCTCTATAGAGGTTATTATTGTCTCCACCTCTGACCGACAGCGTCCATCTTTTTCATATCCATATCTTCTCTCTTCTCTCCATGTACGTCTTGGACTACCTCTTTGCCTTGTTCGATAGTAAACTGGTCCACACTACAACTTCCTTTCGGCTTTCATTGCCGTGCTTCATGAATGCTTCACCCGGGGTATGAATATCTCCTAATGCATGTGGTTGATTTAGCAGGTATCTCTGTAGCTGGATCAACATTTTTCCGGGACAGTGTCTTTGACCCTATGCCCAACCCCAAGCCTGGAGGACCAGATGATTCTTTTTGGGGTCATAATCTCAGGAAACGCTTGCATCACGTCATCACAGAGGCATGATGTCGGCGTCTCAACCAAGAGGTAGTGGATTCCGGCCCGCCGGCGGTTGAAAAATATTCTCGATTTTTTTTTTAGCAAATTCTACACCCCCCCCCTGATCCAGGTAGGTGGATCGAAACCTAGTCCCATTAGAAACGAACGATAAAATGGAGGTTCCGTGTGCAGATCTCAACACTCTGTTACACGTTAAAGATCCCTTGGCTGTTTACAGGGCAGTTCGGGCAAAGTTAGAAATCCTACCAAAAACCTTGAGATCACCTTTAGATGCGGATGTGGGTAAAATCAAATCAAAGCAAATCAAACTTCTCAGTGGCGTGGTCTACACAGCGCTTTAAACTTAACCCTAACCCTAAACCCAGGAGAAGGACAGAGTTTAACAAGGCAGTCAGTTAGTAGTAGACACAACACTATTGTACAAGTACTTTTCATTAACAGATAGACGCAAACAGATCAAACAGATAGAGACGCAGGAAGCAGATCAAACAGATAGAGACGCAGGAAGCAGATCAAACAGATAGAGACGCAGGAAGCAGATCAAACAGATAGAGACGCAGGAAGCAGATCAAACGATACAGCTCTACTGTACACTCTGTGGTGCATGTAATTTGGAAAGCATCTTAGAGTGGTAGGTGGGCGCTATAGGTAGGGACAACTTCTTCCTTTCATTCTGTCACGTCTATTCGTCTTCTTACTGAGCCCCTCCCAGCTCTCATATCACATAATTGCGATCGACGGTGTAAAATTCAATTATTAGTCAACGAAAAAATATTCTTTCAATAACAGAATATGTTCCGGATGACGATGAAGTAATGCCAGAGAACATAAACCTTGATAAGGCACAAGGAGGGGGGGTGTTATAAAAATCGATCTTTATTCCGTAATATGAAAATATGCGAAGAGACAGAACGTAGACGATAACAAACAAAAAGAAAACAACAACACAAGTTCAAAGCCTTTCATTGTCTGCGTTATGACGAAAGACCAACGTTCACGCATGAACAACTAATTGGCTGGTGTACGCTCTTACGTATGTTCACGTCATTTTTGATGCGCAAACATTTTTATTCTTTCTTCCTTTATTTCTTTATTTCTTTTCTTTTCTTTTTTTTTTTCTTTTCTTATTCTTTCATTTTTGAAAGAGCTTATCACATCAGCAGAGGATACCTCGAAATACCATATTATCCCCAGGCCAATTATTGCGTCAATATCGACTTACTTCTACTCTCTGTACCCCTAGGTGATGGGGAAATGATTTCAAGACATTTAACAGACTTTTATTTTCTCACAAAAAACATTCTCATGCGTAGTCGTGGCTATTGCCACCATTTCATTTCCAATTTTTACCTTAGTGAATGGTGTTATTGTTTTGTTTGGGGATGAGATTTTGGGAGGGGGGGGTGGGGATTCTGGGACATAGACGCATTATGTTCAGGCTGGTCATCAATCCTACATCATTATTTCTCTTCTCTCTCTCTCTCTCTCTCTCTCTCTCTCTCTCTCTCTCTCTCTCTCTCTCTCTCTCTCTCTCTCTCTCTCTCTCTCTCTCTCTCTCTCTCTCTCTCTCTCTCTCTCTCTCTCTCTCTCTCTCTCTCTCTCTCTCTCTCTCTCTCTCTCTCTCTCTCTCTCTCCTCTCTCTCTCTCTCTCTCTCTCTCTCTCTCTCTCTCTCTCTCTCTCTCTCTCTCTTTGTCCGTCTGGCTGTCTATCTCTCTCTCCTCTCCTCTTCCTCTTTCTCATCCTCTTCCTCTTCCTCCTCTTCCTCCTCCTCCTCCTCCTCCTCCTTTGTTGCTTGAATGTTGAATCTTGGATCTATATTTATATTATCTACTATCTATATCGGAATTCATCTGTCTATCGGCTTTTCTATCTTTATTTCTATGTATCTATCTGTCTTTATTTACTTATACATGTGTTATATTTTCTGGTGTTTCGTTGTGATCTCAAGACCAAGATTGTTTACGTCGTCCTACCGATTAATGAGTAGAAATTACTTATACGTGTTGTACGGTACTATGTCTGTTAGAGTTTCAGGGCGTCGATGGTAATAAATGAGTAGAAATTGCGTTGTACGGTACTACGTCTGTTAGAGTTTCAGAGCGTCGATGATACAGAGAGGGTCTTATTTTCGTTTGCACTTGTTGTTCGTCTTGACTATCTTAAGAAGATGACAATATTATTATTATTATTATTATTATTATTATTATTATTATTATTATTATCATTATTATTATTATTATTATTATTATTATTATTATTATTATTATTATTATTATTATTATTATTATTATTATTATTATTATTATTATTATTATTATTATTATTATTATTATTATTAGTATTATTATTTATTATTATTATTATTATTATTATTATTATTATTATTATTATTATTATTATTATTATTATTATTATTTATTATTATTATTATTATTACTTATTATGAAGAAAGAACATGATGCAGATCTTATTGCTTGGAGTGTGAAATGCATTCAAAGTAACTTATTGAAATGAAAGAAATTATTCCAGAACGAAAAATAAATCAATTGCTGTTGTAGCATTAATGACATCAACATTAAGGATTATTATTATTAGTAGTATTTTTTTTAATTAGAAATTTGAAAGATAATTATTATCATTCTCAAGAGTATCACTGGTTTAAGGAAGTGTGTGCAAGCGCTGTTGAAAATCAAACCCTGACTGTGATTCCAAGAAGCCACCGCCGACTTAATGCTTATGAAGAAAGAACATGATGCAGATCTGGCTTTGCTTGAGTGTGAAATGCATTCAAAGTAACCTCTCATGTTGAAATGAAAGAAATGAATTCCAGAACGAAAAAATAAATCAATTGCTGTTGTAGCATTAATGACATCAACACTGCCCCCAAGTAAGGGATCGCATGGTTTGGTTTCGATCCGTATCCTCCCGCCCTCACATTTGCTGAGCATTACATCTATTTTTTTTTAATTATGAAATTTGAAAGATACATGCATATTATATTACTGAAGTCTTCTAGTATTTAAGAGATGCACCCCGTTGTTTTTGAAAAGAGGACCCCGGTAGAGCAGGAGGAGGAGGAGGAGGGATTAGCTGTTGAAACTTGCGTTTGTTCATTATAAACCTTTTTGTTGTAATGCCTACAACTCTACACTTGATATTACTGAACTCCTACACCCCGTCCACCCCTCTACATTTGATATTACTGAACTCCTACACCCCGTCCACACCTCTACACTTGATATTACTGAACTCCTACACTACACCCCGTCCACACCTCTACATTTGATATTACTGAACTCCTACACTACACCCCGTCCACACCTCTACATTTGATATTACTGAACTCCTACACCCCGTCCACACCTCTACATTTGATATTACTGAACTCCATTTGATATTACTACACCCCCGTCCACACCTCTACATTTGATATTACTGAACTCCTACACTACACCCCGTCCACCCTCTACATTTGATATTACTGAACTCCTACACCCCGTCCACACCTCTACATTTGATATTACTGAACTCCATTTGATATTACACTACACCCCGTCCACACCTCTACATTTGATATTACTGAACTCCTACACTACACCCTCCACACCCCATTTGTCCACACCTCTACATTTTGATATTACTGAACTCCTACACCCCGTCCACCCCTCTACATTTGATATTACTGAACTCCTACACCCCCGTCCACCCCTCTACATTTGATATTACTGAACTCCTACACTACACCCCGTCCACACCTCTACATTTGATATTACTGAACTCCCTACACCCCGTCCACACCTCTACATTTGATATTACTGAACTCCTACACTACACCCCGTCCACACCTCTACATTTGATATTACTGAACTCCTACACTACACCCCGTCCACACCTCTACATTTGATATTACTGAACTCCTACACCCCGTCCACACCTCTACATTTGATATTACTGAACTACACTACACCCCGTCCACACCTCTACATTTGATATTACTGAACACTTGATATTACCTACACTACACCCCGTCCACACCTCTACATTTGATATTACTGAACTCCTACCTACACCCCGTCCACACCTCTACATTTGATATTACTGAACTCCTACACTACACCCCGTCCACACCTCTACATTTGATATTACTGAACTCCTACACCCCGTCCACACCTCTACATTTGATATTACTGAACTCCTACACCCCGTCCACACCTACATTTGATATTACTGTCCTACACCCCTCTACATTTGATATTACTGAACTCCTACACTACACCCCGTCCACACCTCTACATTTGATATTACTGAACTCCTACACCCCGTCCACACCTCTACATTTGATATTACTGAACTCCTACACTACACCCCGTCCACACCTCTACATTTGATATTACTGAACTCCTACACCCCGTCCACACCTCTACATTTGATATTACTGAACTCCTACACCCCGTCCACACCTCTACATTTGATATTACTGAACTCCTACCTACACCCCTGTCCACACCTCTACATTTGATATTACTGAACTCCTACACTACACCCCGTCCACACCCCTACATTTGATATTACTGAACTCCCTACACTACACCCCGTCCACACCTCTACACTTGATATTACTGAACTCCTACATTTGATATTACTGAACCCCAACACACCACCCGTCCACACCTCTACATTTGATATTACTGAACTACACTACACCCCGTCCACACCTCTACATTTGATATTACTGAACTCCTACACCCCGTCCACACCTCTACATTTGATATTACTGAACTCCTACACACCCCGTCCACACCTCTACATTTGATATTACTGAACTCCTACACCCCGTCCACACCTCTACACATTTGATATTACTGAACTCCTACACTACACCCCGTCCACCCTCTACATTTGATATTACTGAACAAAATTGTGATCCTACACCCAGTCCACACCTCTACATTTGATATTACTGAACTCCTACACCCCGTCCACACCTCTACATTTGATATTATGAACTAACCTACACCCCGTCCACACCTACATTTGATATTACTGAACTCCTACACCCTGTCCACACCTCTACATTTGATATTACTGAACCCTACACCCTGTCCACACCTCTACATTTGATATTACTGAACTCTACATTTGATATTACTGAACTCCTACATTTGATATTACTGAACTCCTACACCTCTACACTTGATATTACTGAATACACTTCCACTGATATTACTCTACACTACACCCCGTCCACACCCTCTACACTTGATATTACTGAACTCAGAAAACAATCTACACCCGTCCACACCTCTACATTTGATATTACTGAACTCCTACACCCCGTCCACACCTCTACAATTGATATTACTGAACAGCCTAACAACACACAACCCTGAAGTCCACACCTCTACATTTGATATTATTGCCTCTCCACTCCAAACCCGTCCCAACGTAATTACATTTGATATTACTGAACTCCTACAACCCGTCTTCACACCTCTACATTTGATATTACTGAACTCCTACACTACACCCCGTCCACACCCTACATTTGATATTTACTACACTAATCTCTACACCCGGCCCATCCCCTGATCTACAGATTTGATATTACTGAACCCTACACGACATCCACACCTCTCATTTGATATTACTGAAAACTACACCCCGTCCACACCTCTACATTTGATATTAGGAACTCCTACACCACCCGTCCACACCTCTACATTTGATATTACTGAACTCCTACATTTGATATTACTGAAACACCCGTCCACACCTCTACATTTGATATTACTGAACTCCTCACACGTCCACACCTTACATTTGATATTACTCGAACTCACTTGATATTACTGAACTCCACACCCTGTCCACACCTCTACACTTGATATTACTGAACTCCTACACTACACCCCGTCCACCCCTCTACATTTGATTGATAAGACAAACCAGGTCATCAAAACATGGATATCGTCCACACCTCTACATCGATATTACTGAAACTCCTTACACTTTTTGTCCACCCTCTACATTTGATATGATACTGAACTCCTACAAGATGAAACCTTTGTCCACCCTCTACCTTGATATTACTGAACTCCTACACAACCCCTCCTTGATATTACTGAAAACACCTCTACACACTACATTTATTACATTTTACTGAACTCCTCGTCCACACCTCTACATTTGATATTACTGAACCCACAACACTCGACCACCCTCTACATGGATATTCATATTAATTAATCCCTAGAACAGAAAATTCTACATTTGATATTACACCCACTACATCCCTCCCATCCCTCCCATTAAACACGTACACTATACCCCACCCATGTATTACTGAAATACAAGGATATTACTGAACCCCAACACCCAACATCAGCATATAACTATGCAAGATATTAAACATCCGAGTTTTTTTATATTATGACACTTGATACCCAATAATATATTATGTTCCTTCAATACCTTGATATTACTAGGCCCAAGCATGTCTACAGTTGCAACAGAATGAATTATTGCTCCATGATGCTAGTCTGACGATTGTGAACTCCTACCCCGTTCACAGTGATATTGTGCCCATTTGCACCTAGATATTCTTGGGATAAACACAATTTTAGGATATTAGGAACTCAAGACATTCCAACATACCAAGATATTACGAACTCCTACAACATTGATCTCTAATTACTGGACCCGTCATTCCTCCCATGATATTACTAACTTTCCTACACCCGGAATCAAAATATACAACAGCAACAGCACTTTTATATTACTGAATCCCTACATACACCGTCCACATCTCAGTTGGAAAAAAACGTAATTATTCTTTACAGGAAGAAAAGAAAACGATCTCAGGAATCAAAACAAACTCAAACAAACCCTGTCCAACAAATTGATATTGGAGTCACTACGGCCTTAATGCAGTTGTGGATAAAGGGATCGTAACTCTTCTTGAGTCAATAAACTCCTGCAAAAGAAAGTTATTCAGAACGATCTCAAACTCAAAAGCTTCCACAAAATTTGATATCAAAAGGAGACGATCGTGTTCTCTGTGGAGGAAGAAGTACAGACACCAAAAGACGTCATAATATTACAAGAACAAACCCCTACATTTGATTCAAAAGGGAAAACAAATTTGATAAACAATCCAACAGGTCACTACACCTTAATCGCTGGATTGGGCAGTAACCTTCTTAGTCCATAAAAAAAAGCGTTGTTTTAAAGTACGAGTCAAACTGAATGCTGGAATTTCCAACTACGGGGATATCAAGTAGTAACCATAAACATAATCTTAACATTTGCTTTTACTTTTTGTTGAGATTTTTAGTTGATTTGAGTTTACTCTATCCACAACAAAATGATATCAGGCTTTTGGGCATTTGATTTAAAAACGGAGAGGGAAACGTCCAAGGGGACATGAAAACTCGAAACATGGGACCTTCCTTTTAAAGTTATTTCCGAAAGGACTAGGTATCGATCCACCTGCCTGAGACAATTGATTGGGCGAACACCTCACGAAAAAAGACTTGACTGAATTTCAAATTGTCGGCCACGAATATTACGCCTTTTGAATGTGACAGGCCACTGAATGACAAGCATGCAGGGAAGCTAGCAGCATGGCTATGCATTATATATCCATGTCATCCGAGTTTTTTATATTATGTTTAACATATATGGGTAAGTATAAATGTTCCTTCAATACCTTTCTAGGCCCATAGAGGAGACGTCTCAGTTTCTATAGAACATGAAGTGGAACGGTGTCACCTCCGGACATGATGCTAGTTGACGCAGGTTTTACTCCTAAGCTAGTGATTGTGCCCATTTGCACCTAGGTCGAGTTGGGAAATGCACGTTATGTGTCTTTCCCAAGGAACGCAAAGGCAGACCTAGCTTTACCAAGAGGTTCGAGCTCGGACCGCATGCCCGTCTGGCTGCCCGCATGATCCCATGTCTGGCTGCCCAATCAGGCCACTAATGCAACTAACTTTCTTGCGGTTACAAAATATATATACAGTTGATTGAAAAGAGAAGTACCGATCCATATTTACAGTTGATTGAAAAGAAAAGTACCTATCCATATATACAGTTGATTGAAAAGAGAAGTACCTATCCATATATACAGTTGATCGAAAAGAGAAGTACATATCCATATATACAGTTGATTGAAAAGAAAGTACCTATCCATATATACAGTTGATTGAAAAGAGAAGTACCTATCCATATATACAGTTGATTGAAAAGAGAAGTACCTATCCATATATACAATTGATTGATTGAAAAGAGAAGTACCTATCCATATATACAGTTGATTGAAAAGAGAAGAACCTATCCATATATACAGTTGATTGAAAAGAGAAGTACCTATCCATATATACAGTTGATTGAAAAGAGAAGTACCTATCCATATTTACAGCATGAGATGCCAAATCTTCAAGTATTTGGTGGGGGCGGAGGGTATTGTGGTTATGTGGTTAAAAGCTAACAGAGAGAATTCCGATTTCTGCCTCTAAGATACGTTAGGGAGTCGTCAAACAGATATATTTCTTCTTCTTTTACCTTTTTCTTTATTATCAATTGAGCGAACTCGATAGTCAAGAGGCAAAGTGTTGGCCTCTCAACCAAAAGGTAGTGGGTTTGAGCCACAACGGTTGAGCAATTTTCTAAAGTTTTTTTGCGAGCAAAATCTAGCACCCTAGCCCAGGTAGGTGGATCGACACCTAGTCCTATCGGAAACGGACGATAGAAAGGAGGCCCCGTGGAAAGATCACTCTGCGCACATTGAAGAAAATCCCTTGGCTGCTTACAGGGCAGTCCGGGCAAAATTAAAAAATCCTACCAAAACTCCCGAGATCACTTTAGTTGTGGATGTGGGTAAACAAATCAAAATTTTAAAAACCCTTACCAATTGACTAATGTTAATGAATTTGTGACTGTTGACTTTAAAGATCGCTCTTGAGTCTGGAAGATTAGCGGGTACCATTGTTTGTTGGTATTTTTTTCGCTAATCCCTTTACAATACCTGTCTATGATTTTTACCCCTTGCATTCATTTAATAAAAACACAATCTTTTCGGGGCCGTTATGGCTCGATGAGTCGAAGGTTATCCCGCTATCTATCTATAGTGCAAAACGTAACAGGCGATAAAACGTTGCCCACCCTGGATAAGACTCTGGTTCATCGCAGGTTTTTCTCACCAACTGGTACTGGTACCCAATTTTGTACTTGAAAAATACGTGGCGAGCATCCACAATGTAAAATGTAACATTTCCAGGATATAAACCCAGTACCCGACAATCCCAAGTCCGGCAACTTAATGACTTGGCCACGGACATCCGTGTGTATCCTTATATTCACCACGGAATCAAGTTTTATCATAGGCAGGTCGAATTCATTCAATCGACTCATTAGGCATGTGTTTAAAATATTCCTGGCTGGCTGTACCCTGTGCATAGATTAATTACACAACAAGTTGATATTAACACACATAGTCGATGCTGTATTTTGCTCTGATTCGCTGATCCTATTATGGGGGAAATGATGATCCGAAATATATCCTGGACTCCGAATGCAAGTGTTAGAGTACGATGACCGAGATAACTAAAAAAAGAATGAGCATATTATGATTATTATCTAGGCTAATTAAAACGCTACTTAACTCATTAGCTTGCTAGGATTTTTATCAATATAGTTTTCATATTGCCCGGCAGCGGGTCTGGTGCTTGCATCAGTACGGAATCTAGGCGCCCCCTCCCTCCCTCCCCACCGGCTCCATGAGTCTCCTGCCGCCTTGAAACCAGGTCTTGGCTAACCAAAGGCACAGGGAATTAACGCAGACAGAAAATCTTAAACATGCTGCCCTGTAAGCTGCTCTTGGCTGACCGAATGCTAACGTTGTCAACTCTCACAGAAAATCACAGCCTATTGCCTTGCAAACTGGTCTTAGTTGACCAAAAGTTAGAGGAGTTGACCCCGTCAGAAAATAACAACCAAGGCCACCTACTAAGGGTACACGAGGCTAAATAAATCACATACCTAGGGTACACGGGGCTAAATAAATCACCTACCTAGGGTACACGTGGGGCTAAATAAATCACCTACCTAGGGTACACGGGGCTAAATAAATCACCTACCTAGGGTACACGGGGCTAAATAAATCACCTACCTAGGGTATACAGGGCTAAATAAATCACCTGTTTAGGATACACGGGTAAAAAAATCAACTGCTTAGGATACACGAGGCTAAATAAATCACCTGCTTCGGGTACACGGGGCTAAATAAATGACCTGCTTATGGTACAAGGGGCTAAATAAATCACCTGTTTAGGATACACGGGGCTAAATAAATGATCCTGCTTAGGGTACACTGGGCTAAATAAATCACCTGTTTAGGATACACGAGGCTAAATAAATCACCTGTTTAGGGTATACGAGGCTAAATAAATCACCTGTTTACACGGGGCTAAATAAATACCTGCTTATGGTACAGGGCTAGGCGCTAAATAAATCTGTTTGTTTACAGGATACCTGTTTAGGATACACGAGGCTAAATAAATCACCTGCTTAGGATACACTGGGCTAAATAAATCACCTGCTTAGGATACACGAGGCTAAATAAATCACCTGCTTAGGGTACCACGGGGTTAAATAACTCACCTACTTTATCACGCACCTAGGGTACACGGGGCTAAATAAATCACCCACCACGGGCTAAATAAATCACATGTTTAGGATACACGGGGCTAAATAAATCACCTACTTAGGGTACACGGGCTAAATAAATCACCTACTTAGGGTACACGGGCTAAATAAATCACCTGCTTACGGGGTAAATATAAATCATAAATCACCTACTTAGTACACGGGGCTAAATAAATGCTGTTTAGGGTACACGAGGCTAGGATACACGGGGCTAAATAAATCATAAATTACCTAGGATACACGAGGCTAAATAAATCAACCTAGTACATGGGGCTACATAAATCACGGGGCTAAATAAATCCTACCTAGGTACACGGGGCTAAATAAATACCTATAGTACACTAAATAAATCTATAGAGTACACGGGGCTAAATAAATCACATACCTAGAGTACACGGGGCTAAATAAATCACATACCTAAGGTACACGGGGATAAATAAATCACCTACTTAGAGTATACGGGCTAAATAAATCACATACCTAGGGTACACGGGGATAAATAAATCACCTACTTAGGGTACACGGGGATAAATAAATCACCTACTTAGGGCACACGGGGCTAAATAAATCACGTACCTAGGGTACACGGCGCTACATAAATCACCCACCTAGAGTACACGGGGATAAATAAATCACATACCTAGAGTACACGGGGCTAAATAAATCACATACCTAGGGTACACGGGGCTAAATAAATCACATACCTATAGTACACGGGGCTAAATAAATCACATACCTAGAGTACACGGGGCTAAATAAATCACATACCTAGAGTACACGGGGCTAAATAAATCACATACCTAGAGTACACGGGGCTAAATAAATCACATACCTAGAGTACACGGGGCTAAATAAATCACATACCTAGAGTACACGGGGCTAAATAAATCACATACCTAGAGTACACGGGGCTAAATAAATCACATACCTAGGTACACAGGGCTAAACAAATCATCTACATACCTAGGGTACACGGGGCTAAACAAATCACATACCTAGAGTACACAGGGCTAATTAAATCATCTACCTAGGGTACACGGGGCTAAACAAATCAACCTAGAAACGGGGGCTAAACAAATCACATACCTACCCAAATCTAAAAGATCCCGAGGACCATACAATACCCGGATTGACCTGTCGAAGACGCCCATGGAAATGAACAAGGACTGTGATTAAGAGGCATAAAAAGTTACTAGAAAGTTGGAAATTGATGAGCCTACGCCTAGTAGGAGTAAACATGACTCTAAAAGGGAGAAATTTTTATCATCAACAGTATATGGATCAAACGAATACGCCCCCAAAGTGGAAAATTATAGCTTCGAAAACAATTTACAAATAGCTGCAGATAACCCAAACAAGAACTAGTGGTTTGAGAATATTTAAACTCTAGAGTAGGCAGCAGTGTAGAAACATCTGGTGGCGTAATAGGTAAAGAAGGATAGACAACAAGTTCCTTAAATGGAGAGAGATGTATAGACTTTTGCCTAAAGAATAACATGGAAATAGACAACACCTTTATTCCACATTAAGATATCCACAAATATACAAGAGTAGTTGAAGACAGAAGTGAAAAGTCAATCATAGACTATATAATAGTTAGCAGTTCCCTTTTTTACTGATAATGAATGCATGAGTTAACAGAGAAGCTGGAATATTTAGTGATTGTCGCCTAGCGATTGCAAAAATGAGATTGCTGACTGGGGAAAACAAACAGAAAAGAACAGAAAGAAACGCTACTAAACTTCAAAGTAGAAAAACTAAATAAACCAGAACTAAAACAGATTGACCAATCTAGAGTAAAAAGATCTAACAATTGACGGGTAGATTGATCTGAATAATAGATGAAAAGTGGCGACTGTATAAGGAAACACTCTTCAATTGTACTAAAGCGGTAGGTAGGAATCAAATTAAAGAAGAAAGGAAAAAAAGAGCATGGTAGAATTAGAATGGCAAGGCTAAGATCAAATAAATATAATAAATAAAAGGATTTGACAATGGGGTAGACAGATCGATAAATCGTGATCATGTGTCAGATCTGTGACAGACATCAGCAACCAAATGCCAGCAGTTAGTCCTGTCTGTCGTCAGCTAGACGTATAACGTCTTTGTTCTTGAGATTGCCATGTAATTGTTAATTTATTTAGAGTGCTCCTTTCTGTCATCAATGACTGTTCTTAGCTGCCTTCTTGACCCAAGTTTGCCCTACACCTGACCAGTCCTCATAATTTGTTTCATGAACTCTCTTGCCTGACACCATTGCTATAATATGTCCTGTCTTGACCCGTGTTCTTATGAGTTCCTTTCAGTCTCAAGCCTTCTTCATATTTATTTATTTGTACTTTTCTACTCATGATCGTCTCAAAATATGACATAGAAACCACAACAGCTTTTTAAGTCAAGTCATTAGTCAAGTCTACAATTTATACAGTCACAAAGCGATATTGACAGTAATTGCCACGTTTTGAGAACTTGAAATTATGTACTCAAAGTGACATTTCTAACGTTTTTAGTATCGGAACCATCTTGTCATTACTATGCCTTTCTGTTCTTTATTGATTTTCAAACAAGGTGTTTGAGATGATGGGGTCATTTACACAACATCAATTAACGAGTCTGTCTGCTGTGTGGAGTACACATCTATATAAATGCGATGTGCCAAGGCTTTCCCACGAGTAGGTGACTTGGTGACACAAAACCAAGACTTCATTCTCAACGGCTGAAAAATGTTGGATTTATTTTAGTAACCCCCCCCCCCTGGTCCAGGTTGACGGTTCGACATCTAGTTGTAGATGTGGTTGAAATCAGAGCGGAATGAGGCTAAATGGTCTTAGTTGTATATATGGTTAAAATCGAAATCGGAATGAGCCTAATGGTCTTATTGTAGATATGGTTAAAATCACATCGGATTGAGGCTAAATTGTTTTAGTTGCAGATATGGTTAAAATCAAATCGGATTGAGGCTAAATGTTTTAGTTGCAGATATGGTTAAAATCAAATCGGATTGAGGTTAAACTGTCTTAGTTGTAAATAGGGTTAACATCAAATCAGATTGAGGCTAAATGATCTTAGTCTAAAGGTGGTCGAAATCAAATCAGATTGAGGTTAAACGGCGTTGGTGTACATCTGGTTACAATGAAATCGGATTGACACTAAATAGTCTTAGTTGTAGATGTTGTTAAAATGAAATCAGATTGAGGCTAAATAGTCTTAGTGTAGATATTGTTAAAATCAAATCGGATTGACGCTAAATAGTCTTTGTTGTAGATGTGGTTAAAACAAAAATCCGACAGAGACTGACGTCCTAGTTGTAAGTATGGTTCAAATCAAATCGGATTGAGGTTAAACCATCTTAATTTTAGATGTGGTTAAAATCAAATCGGATTGAGGCTAAATGGTCTTAGTTGTAGATGTGGTTGAAATCAAATCGGATTGAGGCTAAATGGTCTTAGTTGTAGATGTGGTTGAAATCAAATCGGATTGAGGCTAAATGGTCTTAGTTGTAGATGTGGTTGGAATCAATCGGATTGAGGCTAAATGGTTTTAGTTGTAGATGTGGTTGAAATTAAATCGGATTGAGGCTAAATAATCTTTAGTATAGATGTGGTTAAAATTAAATCGTATTGAGGCTAAATGGTCTTAGGTTGTAGATGTGGTTAAAATCAAATGTGATTGAGGCTGAATAGTCTTTGTTGTAGATGTGGTTACAATCAAATTGGAGTGAGGTTAAATGATCTTCGTTGTAGATGCGGTGAAAATCAAATTAGAGTGAGGCTAAATGGTCTGAGTTGTAGATGTGGTTGAAATAAAAATGGAGTGAGGCTCAATGTTCTTCGTTGAAGATGCTGTTGAAATCAAAACGGATTGAGGCTAAATGGTCTTAGTTGTAGAAATCAAATCGGATTGAGGCTAAATGATCCTAGCGTAGATGTGGTTTAAATCAAATCGGATTGAGGCTAAATGGTCTTAGTTGTAGATGTAGTTTGAATCAAAGAAATCAATCGGATTGAGGCTAAATGGTCTTAGTTGTAGATGTGGTTTGAAATCAAATCGGATTGCTCAATGGTCTTAGTTGTTTGAAATCAAATCGGATTGAGGCTAAATGGTCTTAGTTGTAGATGTGGTTGAAATCAATCGGATTGAGACTAAATGGTCTTAGTTGTAGAATTGAAATCAAATCGGATTGAGGCTAAATGGTCTTAGTTGTAGATGTGATTGAAATCAAATCGGATTGAGCCTAAATGGTCTTAGTTGTAGATGTGATTGAAATCAAATCGGATTGAGGCTAAATGGTCTTAGTTGTAGATGTGGGTTGAAATCAATCGGATTGAGACTAAATGGTCTTAGTTGTAGATGTGGTTGAAATCAATCGGATTCTAAACTTAGTTTGTAGAGGGTGGTTGAAATCAATCGGATTGGATTGGTCTTTGTTGTAGTGGTTGAAATCAATTGGATTGAGACTAAATGGTCTTAGTTGTAGACAGCCGACTACAAACAGAAAGACATAGTTGGATAGACAGTTCGATAGACAGATAGACAGCAGCTATCATTTCACTTTACTTCGCTCCTTTAGTTGACACCACACTGTGTTGTAATTGTTTTTTTATTGATGTTTATTTGATTTGATTTACCCACCTCCACAACTAGGTTTGATGTCTGTTACCAGCCAATGGATTCTTTAACGTGCACAGAGTGTTGTGATCTGCACACCGGATCTCCTTTTATTGTCCGTCTCCGATGGGACTAGTTGTCGATCCACCTACCTGGAACAGAAGGGTAGACTTTGCTCGAAAAAAAGTCGAGAAAACTTTCAACCTTTGGGGGCGGGAACTTGAACTACATTTTGATTACCTTTGGACTATGGCGTCCCCCAGACATAGAGTTCAACGATTTGGACTATGGCGTCCCCCAGACATAGAGTTCAACGATGGTTGAATATAGCATAGAAACAATACATCAATAACTGATGTTCTTTTTGTCGACAGTTTTATTTATTAGACGTTCTTGACATCGTCTGATCTAAAACAATCCGCTCTGGATTGTATCCAAACAGATAGATATATCAAATTCATATTGTTAGTTATTTGGAGATGCAGCAATAGTTGTATTAAGCGTAACTTCAACTTTGATCTAATTTCGTTTAAAGAAAGCCGTGATACCTTTTTTTTTTTAAACGATATTAATCTGCGTCAATCAAATTTCAGATAATACAAGTGCTAAAAACTTCAAGAATTAAGAGGGTGCGGGGGATATATGTGTATCTGTCTGTGTGTGTGTGCGTGTGTGTGTATGTGTATGTGTGTTGTGTGATGAGGAGGGTTGAGGATGTTGAGGTTCTTGGCCTTTTATCTGTGATGTAAATGAAATCTAATCGCTTTGGCTCAGCTGGAGTGACGTCATTGGCTGTGAAAATATCCGGTTTGAATGAGACTGATTTCCATCCGGGTCGTGAACATAGCGTCAGTTTCCTTTCTCCGGAAACATGGCGAGATCTGAAAGAAGACCGTGTGTGTAGGTCTCTGTTTTCATTCACTTCTTCTTTCTCTCATTCTTCTTCTCCTCCATGATAAGTGACCAACTCAAATCGTGACCGGTACTGGCGGTGTGCATATCTTTATTTAACCCAAAACTATTCATCCAATTTTGTTATGCCAAGGTGATGTATTTAATTATGGTTTTTAAAGTGGTCAGTGCTACTGCTGATTATTGTTTGTGTTGGCAATCCATTCCACAGCCTTACTGCACTAGGGTAAAATGAGTAGAGGTGACAATCAATGTTTGAAGATAGAGCCATGCATGTTTGACAGCCTGATCTGCTTGTTCTTGAGTTTAAGCTGATTTAATAGAATATAAAGGGCCATTTACAGCTTGTCGGAAAATATTGATTTCATTTTCTACGTTCTTTACCAACATTCAAGTAAGGTTTTACGTTCTTTACCTACACCTACAAGTAAGGTTTTCTATGTTCTTTACCAACACCCACAAGTAAGGTTTTCTACGTTCTTTACCAACACCTACAAGTAAGGTTTTCTATGTTCTTTACCAACACCTACAAGTAATGTTTTCTACGTTCTTTACCAACACACCCACAAGTAAGGTTTTCTACGTTCTTTACCAACACCTACAAGTAAGGTTTTCTACGTTCTTTACCTACACCCACAAGTAAGGTGTTCTACGTTCTTTACCCACACCCACCATGATGGTAGTTCGCATGGTGCTTGCATCGGATGGTACGTTCTTTAGGGTTTTGAGTTCGATCTCAAAGTATTTATGCTGATATCGCGTTTAAATTTATTTCCAATCTATCACTATGTCCCTTGGGTGATTTTTGCTACGTTGGATTAGGCACCTAGTCATACGTTCTTTACCGACAAACAAAACCTGGTTGATGGGCTGGGCGTTTTTACGGAAACAAAGTAAGTCGTTTTAACCAACAAAACAACCATAAACTGAGTTCAATTTTACCAAAAAGCATGTCATTCAATAAGTTAAAATTGTATTCAAAGTCACATAAAAAAATAAGCTCAACGTGTACGACACAACACAAGAAGTAGACTGAGGTCATAACCCAAATAGCATTCTATAGGAAACATAAATGGTTGAAACAAAGGACACCAATATAATAGTTCTACACCCAACACCTACAAGAATCTCAATATATTTCTCAGATTAAAACCCCAAAATACATTTTTTAAAACTTAAAATCCATCCTCAAATGACTTCATGTTCCACGTTCTTTACCAACACAAATTGTGTCTTACTGTAAAGAAACATGTCGCCACGACCTATACACAAATTGTGTCTTACTGTAAAGAAACATGTGACTACGACCTATACACAAATTGTGTCTTACTGTAGGAAACACGTCACTACGACCTATACACAAATTGTGTCTTACTATAAAGAAACACGTCACTACGACCTATACACAAATTGTGTCTTACTGGTAAAGAAACATGTCATACGACCTATACACAAATTGTGTCTTACTGTAAAGAAACATGTCGCCACGACCTATACACAAATTGTGTCTTACTGTAAAGAAACATGTCGCCACGACCTATACACAAATTGTGTCTTACTGTAAAGAAACATGTCACTACGACATATACACAAATTGTGTCTTACTGTAAAGAAACATGTCACTACGACCTATACACAAATTGTGTCTTACTGTAAAGAAACATGTCGACACGACCTATACACAAATTGTGTCTGTAAAGAAACATGTCACTACGTTTGACACAAATTACGTCTTTAAAGAAACATGTCGCCACGACCTATACAACCAGTGTGTCTTACTGTAAGGAAACACGTCACTACGACCTATACACAAATTGTACCTTACTGTAAAGAAACATGTCAATAAGTTCAAATTGTATACTGTAAGGAAACAGTCACATAAAAATTGTGTCTTACTGTAAAGAAACATGTCGCCACGACATTGTGTCTTGCTAAAGAAACATACACAAATTGTGTCTTACTGTAAAGAAACATGACTACGACATATACACAAATTGTGTCTTATAGGAAACATGTCACTGCTGAAACAAATTGTATCAATATAATAGAAACATGTCACTACCGAAAATACACAAATTGTGTCTTACTCCTCAAAGAAACATGTCACTACGACCTATACACAAATTGTGTCTTACTGTAAAGAAACATGTCACTACGACCTATACACAAATTGTGTCTTACTGTAAAGAAACATGTCACTACGACCTATACACAAATTGTGTCTTACTGTAAAGAAACATGTCACTACGACCTATACACAAATTGTGTCTTACTGTAAAGAAACATGTCACTACGACATATACACAAATTTTGTCTTACTATAAAGAAACATGTCACTACGACCTATACACAAATTGTGTCTTACTTTAAAGAAACATGTCACTACGACCTATACACAAATTGTGTCTTACTGTAAAGAAACATGTGACCACGACCTATACACAAATTGTGTCTTACTGTAAAGAAACATGTCACTACGACATATACACAAATTGTACCTTACTGTAAAGAAACATGTCACTACGACCTATACACAAATTGTGTCTTACTGTAAAGAAACACGTCACTACGACCTATACACAAATTGTGTCTTACTGTAAAGAAACATGTCACTACGACATATACACAAATTGTGTCTTACTGTAAAGAAACATGTCACTACGACCTATACACAAATTGTATCTTACTGTAAAGAAACACGTCACTACGACCTATACACAAATTGTGTCTTACTGTAAAGAAACATGTCACTACGACCTATACACAAATTGTGTCTTACCTGTAAATAAACGAAACGACTTCATAATTCATGTAAAGAAATATGATCCCATAACAAAAACAAACAATTCTAACCCCCAAAAAAAATGGTTTACAAATCACATGAGGAAATATTGTTCATGATCTCTGCAGAGGCAAGTGAGAACACACTCAGCCGTTTAACACATAACACAAACAATACAACAACAACACATCACAAGAGCTTAGACAGTAGAGCGTCAAACTACCACCCAAAAGCCTGAGTTCGATTCACCAGTCCAAGCAAAATTTTCTTCCTGTAAAGAAACCTGTCTTCCCAGCAGCGACTTGTAGCTACGAGCATTCACCCTCGGCGACAGTAAAGACGACATGGAAAGCAGTAACTGGGTAGGTACGTGCATCATTCACCCTCGGCGACAATAAACGAAACGGCATGGAAATTCAGTGACTGGATAGCTAACGTGCATCATTCACCCAAAAAAAAGGGTTTACAAAATCAGTGAGGTATATTGTTCAATCACCCTCGGCGCAGTAAAGCAGGCATGGAAACAGTGACTGTTCACCATGACGTTTAACACATCACAAACCTCGGCGACAAAGGGCATGGAAAGCGGTGACTGAGGTCAAGCTACCGTGCAATCACCCTGAGTAAAGACGATTCCCAGTAAAAATTCTCCTCGCCAGTCCTGACTTCCCAGCAGCGACTGGGTAGCTACGTGCATTCACCCTCGGCGACAGTAAAGACGGCATTGAAAGCAGCGACTGGGTAGCTACGTGCATCATTCACCCTCGGCGACAGTAAAGGCGGCATGGAAAGCGGTGAAGCTACGTGCATCATTCACCCTCGGCGACAGTAAAGACGGCACGGCAAAAGCAGCGACTGGGTAGCTACGTGCAATCACCCTCGGCGACAGTAAAGGCGGCATGGAAAGCGGTGACTCACCCTCGGCGACAGTAAAGGCGGCATACCTACACTAGGCTGAAAAACGACAATAAGTGACAACTCTACCAAATAAAGACAGAAACAAACACGTGACGTTTCGGGTATAACCCTTCGTCAGACAACAAACAAGAAATGATATCTAAAATCTAAATCTAAACACTAATTAAGACATCGCACAGTGTGAAGTCAGAGCAGAATGACACAGAATATGGTATAAGATATCTAGAGCTAGTAGCAATAAAACAGATAATCAATAACATAAACAACAAAGAGATGTGGCAATGTGAACTATCTAAACAGCCGTAAATACTTATACCCGACACGTCACGTGTTTGTTCTGTCTTTATTGATGGAGTTGTCACTTATTGTCGTTTTTCACCTTTGACTCCATTTCACCGTGTCTGCTTTGTATTACTACATTCGGCTGTGTGCCTAGAAACAACCTGTACTCGACTCCTGATTGCCCTACACTCTACAGTGAGTTACAGTGAGTATAGAACCTATTTTCACATATGTACACACATATATACACCCTCACACACAGACAGACACACACACACACACACACAATAATCATGTACACACACATAACACGTGATACAAACATCAAACACGACACACATATATACACACACACACACAGACACATAAACAATAATAATACACAGCACATAACACGTGATACAAACATCAAACACAACACATATATACACACACATAACACACAGACACATAAACAATAATAATACATAGTTCATAACACGTCATAAACATAACATCAAACACAACACATATACACACACACACACAGACACATAAACAATAATAATACATAGTTCACAACACGTGATACAAACATCAAACACAACACATATATACACACACACAGACACATAAACAATAATAATACATAGTTCACAACACATGATACAAACATCAAACACAACACATATACACACACACACACAGACACATAAACAATAATAATATACAACACATAACACGTGATACAAACATCAAACACAACACACATATACACACACACACACAGACACATAAACAATAATAATACACAGCACATAACACGTGATACAAACATCAAACACAACACACACACACACACACACACACACACACCTTCACAAATAAGTTGCAAAACAAGGGATTGAGTTTCTATGGCATCAGTATAATTGTCTTGTACCGAGTGTGCCTCAGTCGACAAATTGGAATTCCCTGTCTAGTGATAACGTGGCAAGTGTAAATGATATACGAAGTTCGATGTTTGAAGCGCACAGTTTATGCCTTAATTATTATGACGTCATTGGAAACACTGATTACTATGTGTTTAACCTTGGTTTGCTTGTCGAATGTTTCTCTCTACCGGAGATGTTCACATCAATTTGTTTTGATCACCTATCTATCAACGGGAATGCAATGTTGAGGTGATATCTTTATAGCTCTCGGCGCTTCTAGAATGATGGTGATATCTGTATAGCTCTCGGCGCTTCTAGAATGATGCTGATATCTTTATAGCTCTCGGCGCTTCTAGAATGATGCTGATATCTTTATAGCTCTCGGCGCTTTTAGAATATGCTGATATCTTTATAGCTCTCGGCGCTTCTAGAATATGCTGATATCTTTATAGCTCTCGGCGCTTTTAGAATGATGCTGATATCTTTATAGCTCTCGGCGCTTTTAGAATGATGGTGATATCTTTATAGCTCTCCGGCGCTTCTAGAATGAAAACCCAGCCTAAGTTAAGGAGACTTTGATTGTTTTTAATTTCCCCACATCCACAGCTAAGAGGATCTTGTGTATATTGGTAGGATTTTGAATTTTGCCTGGACTACCCTGCAAACAGGCAAGGGATCTTTAACGTTTACAGAGTGTTGTGATCTGCACACGGCCCCTCCTTTTTATACGGCTGTCTCCCATGGGACTATGTGTCGATCCACCTACCTGACCAGGGAGTAGCTCGAAAAATCTCGAGCACATTTCTCAACCATTGGCGGGGCTCGAACCTATTACCTCTTGGTTAAGAGGCTAAAACTTTGCCTCTGGACTACTGGGTCCCTGCTAAGGATACCATCTTAGCAAAGTAGTTGGCATGTTAACAAAATAGAAGAAGTTTGGTTGGGGCTTTTTGTTAAAGAATGAGTAGTCATCATCTGTCTCATTTCGTCTGACCTAAGCTTTTTTTCATGACCTTGTTCTCTGCTTTCCTCACTGATTTAGGTGTGAATGAGTACCCAACTATAGCTAGAAAATAAGGTATTGGTGCGTTGTACAGGTGTGATTGAGTACCAACAATAGGCAGGAAAATATGGTATTGGTGCGTTGTACAGGTGTGATTGAGTACCCAACAATAGGCAGGAAAATATGGTATTGGTGCGTTGTACAGATGTGAATGAGTACCCAACAATAGGCGGGAAAATATGTTATGTGTGCGTTGGATGGACTAGTTTTTTTAAATCCATCGTTATTGTTTTCCCTACGAGGCTAGAGTCATATCTTAGTTTTTTTTATCCCTACGAGGCTAGAGCCGTATCTTAGTTTTTTTTTATCCCTACAAGGCTAGAGCCGTATCTTAGTTTTTTTCTCTACGAGGCTTTATCTTCTTTTTATCCCTACGAGGCTAGAGTCATATCTTAGTTTTTTTATCCCTACGAGGCCAGAGTCATATCTTAGTTTTTTTATCCCTACGAGGCCAGAGCCATATCTTGGTTTTATCCCTACGAGGCTAGAGTCATATCTTGTTTTTTTATCCCTACGAGGCTAGAGTCATATCTTTTTTTTATCCCTACGAGGCTAGAGTCGTATCTTAGAGTTTTTTTATCTCTACGAGGCTAGAGCCGTATCTTAGTTTTATCTACGAGGCTAGAGTCATATCTAGTTTTTTTATCCTACGAGGCCAGAGCCATATCTTAGCCGTTTTTTTATCCCTACGAGGCTAGAGTCAAGTCATATCTTAGTTTTTTTTTATCCCTACGAGGCTAGAGTCATATCTTAGTTTTTTTTATCCCTACGAGGCCAGAGCCGTATCTTAGTTTTTTTCTCCTACGATAGAGCCTTAGTTTTTTTTATCCTACGAGGCTAGAGCCGTATCTTAGTTTTTTGTTCTAAATGGCTTATTACTTATAGACAGCTGATCCATCAAATTTGTAAAAAAATGGTCAACAGATCTTGAGATCATATCTTAATAGATGTTGAACATGAATCAAAGGATAAACATGAGGTATCGCCTGTCATCAGTGTCTGATATATTTTAAGCGTGACCTAGTGGGGCAAGCTGAGAGCTGCAGATTGGCAAGCATACGTCATGACGTAATCAGCGCTCAAATACACCAATCGGTTGATTTCAATCGTTTATTGTTCTTGTGTGCTTCCACTTTTTGTGGACGATTATCTGATACAATTGCGCGTACTGCTACCACAGTTGGCGAGGAGAAATTTATATCTGTCTGACATCAATGATCCGGGCCAAGGCTCTCAGACCAGACAAAGGAGAATAATTAATCACCAACATGATTTACAGACATTTAGAGAGGTAACAACACGATTATTATTATTATTATTATTATTATTATTATTCTCATC
>JAXRKP010002433.1:40000-45000 GCA_037039925.1 Doris montereyensis
TGATCTGAAAATACTTAGAGAAATTACAATGGATAGAAGTGAATGGTTTCGCTTACACCTGGGAAATCAAGACAAATGTCTGATGACCTCAATAGCAGAAGGCCGTAAGTCACAAATCAAGTTATTCCAAATTTATGTTTGTGACGTCAGAGTGGGCTGATCGCTAGGCTGCCTCCTGGAAATCCTGTGGTTGGGGGTTGAATGCTGTCAATGCTAGATCTGACAACACGTTCCTTTGGGGGGGGGGGGGATACTTGGTTCGCATTTAACCAATGGATCCAATTGTAAATTAGCATCTTTACCATCTGTTTCTGTGGAGTAAAGCCTGCAATACACTAGTATCATGTCCAGGCGGTAATGTATGGTCGATTTTGCTTCATCACGCTATAGAAATCGGAATAAGCTCAGATGCGTTGACTTACTTACCTCAGAGCCTGTCGCCAACAATGTGGACTGACTTCATTGCCTTGGCTTTCTTTTTTTTATTTCCGTTGTGAGTCAGTGCCATTCACTTCTGCTGGTGGCAATGTCTGTCACTCTCACGACATTTGGCCTGGTAGGCGAATGCTATGCCCACTCAGCTGTGACTGCTGCTCCCTTAGCTGGTTATAGAGCACGACTATCAAAACATGGATTCGACCTCATAGCCTCTTGTCCAATAAATTGTAATGCCTACTACTGAACCATTCAAACAACGTGATATTATGTTGTATTGTCATGTGTCTCAAACACCGCCGTCGGTGAAAAAGAGCTCCACATAATGCCACAAAATAATTGACCATCTTCCTGTACCTTGGGGGACTCTGTAGTTCAGAGGCAAGGTGTCGACCTTTCAACCAAAAGGTAATGGGCTCGAATCCCGCCAACGATTGAGGTTTTTCGACTAAAATCTACCCCACCCGACCTAGTCCAGGTAGGTGGATTGACGCCTAGTCCCATCGGAGCCGGGAGATAAAACAGAGGTCCCGTGTGCAGATCACGACACTTTGTACACTCTAAAGATACCTTAGCTGTTTACAGGGCAGTCCAGGTAAAATTAAAAATCCTATCAAACACCCCGAGGTCATCTTAGTTGTGGATGTGGTTAAATCAAATCAAATCAACTTAAATCAAATCAAATCAAATCAAATCAAATCAAATCAAGTCAAGTCAGTCAATTCAAATCAACAATTCAAATTAAATCAAATCAAACCAAATGTCAAATTAAATCAAATCAAATCAAATCAAAATCGAATCAAATCAAATCAAAAATCAAATCAAGTCAAGAATCTCAAATCAAGTCAAGTCAAGTCAAGTCAAGTCAATTCAAATCAAGACAATTCAAGTCAAATCAAATCAAACCAAATAAACTCAAATTAAATCACATCAAATCAAATCAAAACAAGTCAAACCAAATCAATTGAACTCAAATCACATCAAATCGAATTCTGTACCTCTGATGAGTCGGTTTTTATCTCCTGTTAACCTTCCTTAGAGAACTCGTCATCAGTGACATTGATGATCTTAGAGAACTGTCGTCCTCAGATTTATTTTTTCCATTGATTAACCTTGCCTTAGAGAACTGTCGTCCTCAGATTTGTTTTTTCCATTCCACCCTTAACCTTGCCTTAGAGAACTGTCGTCCTCAGATTTGTTTTTTCCATTCCGCCCTTAACCTTGCCTTAGAGAACTGTCGTCCTCATTTGTTTTCCATTTTTGCCTTAGAGAACTGTTCCTCAGATCTGTTTTTCCATTCCACACTTAACCTTGCCTTAGAGAACTGTCGTCCTCAGTTTGTTTTTTTCCTAACCTTGCCTTAGAGATCGTCCTCAGATTTTTTTTCCATTTCACACTTAACCTTGCCTTAGAGAACTGTCGTCCTCAGATTTGTTTCCATTTTCCACACTTAACCTTGTCTTAGAGAACTGTCGTCCTCAGATTTGTTTTTTCCATTCCCCTTAATTGCCTTTTTCCTCAGATTTGTTTTTTCATTTCACACTTAACCTTGCATTAGAGAACTGTCGTCCTCAGATTTGTTTTTTCCATTCCACACTTAACCTTGCCTTAGAGAACTGTCGTCCTCAGATTTGTTTTTCCATTCCGCCCTTAACCTTGCCTTAGAGAACTGTCGTCCTCAGATTTGTTTTTTTCATTCCGCACTTAACTTGCCTTAGAGAACTGTCGTTATCAGAACTGTAGAGAACTGTCGTCATCAGATTCGTTTTATTTCATTCCGCCCTTAACCTTGCCTTACAGAACTGTGGTCATCAGATTAGTTTTATTTCTTTCCGTTAGAGAACTGTCCAGATTTGTTTTTTTCCATTCCACACTTAACCTTGCCTTAGAGAACTGTCGTCATCAGATTAGTTTTTTTTCTTTCCGCCCTTAACCTTGTCTTATAAAACTGTCGTCATCAGATTAGTAACCTTGCCTTACAGAACTTGATCATCTGATTAGTTTATTTCTTTGTGTCCCTTAACCTTGTCTTATAGAACTGTCGTCATCAGATTAGTTTTTTTTTACATTCCGCCCTTAACCTTGCCTTAGAGAACTGTCGTCATCAGATTAGATTTTTTTTTTCATTCCGCCCTTAACCTTGCCCTAGAAAACTGTCGTCATTAGATTAGTTTTTTTTTTCATTCCGCCCTTAACCTTGCCCTAGAGAACTGTCGTCATCAGATTAGTTTTTTCATTCCGCCCTTACCCTTGCCCTAGAAAACTGTCGTCATTAGATTAGTTTTTTTCATTTTTTTCATTCCGCCCTTAACCTTGCTTTAGAGAACTGTCGTCATCAGATTAGTTTCTTTCATTTTGCCCTTAAAATTGCCCTAGAAAACTGTCGTCATTAGATTGTTTTTTTTCATTTTTAACCTTGCTTTAGAGAACTGTCGTCATCAGATTAGTTTTCTTTACCCTTACCCCTAGAAAAATGTCGTCATTAGATTAGTTTTTTCATTCCGCCCTTAACCTGGCCTTAGAGAACTGTCGTCATCAGATTTGGTTTTTTCCCATTCCGCCATTAATCTTGCCTTAGAGAACTGCCGTTTTCAGATTTGTTTTAATACCATCTAACTGACAGTATTCATGGAATAGATTATCGACTATGTGCAAACGTGTTGCATATTCATATCCATCATCATCATATTATTATTTGATTCCACCCTCAGCAGTGTAAAGTGTCCAGTGTCCAGTTGTGAGGATGCCCTTTCTGATGACTGCACATGAATTTCGTGGAGTCATGAATACGAGATGCATAAGAACTTGCCATGGCCATTGCCTTTTTCACTATCATATGGCTTGTATTGATAGAGTTTTTGTCGTGGCTTGCGCATATTTATACTGAACGTCTTAAGAAGATTTGGCCAGTGATTTCCCTAGAGACACGTGGAATGAGTGGCCAGATTGATGTGATCAGTGGTGATTACACAAGTCTTTTGCTATGATTTATTTGGCGATGTTAGTAAACTGGATTGTTATTGACATTCAACATTGATTGCTGTAATAATGGCAAATAATTGGAAAAGGTGGTGGTAGTAGTAGTAGTACTAGTAGTAGAAGTAGTAATAGTAGTAATAGTGGTTTAGTAGTAGTAGTAGTAGTAGTAGTAGTAGTAGTAGCAGTAGTAGTAGTAGTAGTAGTAGTAGTAGTAGTAGTAGTGGTAGTAGTAGTAGTAGTAGTAGTACCAGTAGTAGTAGTAGTAGTAGTAGTAGTAGTAGTAGTAGTAGTAGTAGTAGTAGTAATAGTGGTTAGTAGTAGTAGTAGTAGTAGTAGTAGAAGTAGTAGTTATAGTGGTAGTGGTAGTAGTAGTAGTAGTAGTAGTAGTAGTAGTAGTAGTAGTAGTAGTAGTAGTAGTAGTAGTAGTAGCAGTAGTAGTAGTAGTAGTAGTATCAGTAGTAGTAGTAGTAGTAGTAGTAGTAGTAGTAGTAGTAGTAGTAGTAGTAGTAGTAGTAGTAGTAATAGTAGTGGTAGTAGTAGTAGTAGTGGTAGTAGTAGTAGTAGTAGTAGTAGTAGTAGTAGTAGTAGTAGTAATAGTAGTAGTAGTAGTAGTAGTAGTAGTAGTAGTAGTAGTAGTAGTAGTAGTAGTATAGTAGTAGTAATAAAGACAAACAGTTAGGCAAGGGGCATGTAGTGGTGAAGGAAATGACACAAGACGATATTAAAGCCCATAGGAAAAAGAGGAGTTTGTATGCTTGTATGTCGTATGTGTGTTTGTGTATGTAGTATGTGTGTTTGTATGTATGTCGTATGTGTGTATGTATGTATGTGTATGTGTGAATGTATGCATGTCGTATGTGTGTATGTATGTATGTCGTATGTGTGTATGTATGTATGTCGTATGTGTGTATGTATGCATGTATGTCCTATGTGTGTATTTTATGTAGTATGTCGTATGTGTGTATGTATGCATGTATGTATGTGTGTATGTATGTATGTAGTGTATGTGTGTATGTATGTATGCATGTATGTCCTATGTGTGTATTTATGTATGTATGTCGTATGTGTGTATGTATGTATGTATGTCCTATGTGTGTATTTATGCATGCATGTCGTATGTGTGTATGTATGCATGTATGTCCTATGTGTGTATTTATGAATGCATGTCGTATGTGTGTATGTATGCATGTATGTCCTATGTGTGTTGTATGTATGTATATGCATGCATGTCGTATGTATGTATGTATGCATATATGTCGTATGTGTGTATGTATGCATGTATGTCGTATGTGTATGTGTGTATGTATGTATGTATGTCGTATGTATGTGTGTATGCATATATAGTGTATGTATGTATGTATACATGTATGTGTATGTGAGTATGTATGGATGTATGTTGTATGTGTATATGTATGCATGTATGTCGTATGTGTGTATGTATGTATGTATGTCGTATGTGTGTATTTATGCATGTATGTTGTATGTGTATGTGTATGTATGTATATGTATGTGTACATGTATGGATGTATGTTGTATGTATGTATGTATGTTGTATGTGTGTATGTATGGATGTATGTTGTATGTAT
>JAXRKP010002433.1:47500-51882 GCA_037039925.1 Doris montereyensis
TATTTATGTGTATGTGTGTATGTATGTGTATGTATGTATGTATTCGTATGTATGTATTGTATGTATGTATGTGTGTATGTATGTCCTATATGTATGTATGTCGTATGTATGTATGTATGTCCTATGTGTGTATGTATGTCGTATGTGTGTATGTATGTGGTATGTATGTATGTATGTCCTATGTGTGTATGTATGTCCTATGTGTGTATGTATGTATGTATGTGTGTATGTATGTCCTATGTGTGTATTTATGCATGTATGTATGTGTGTGTATGTATGTCGTATGTATGTATGTATGTATGTATGTGTGTATTTATGTCGTATGTGTGTATGTATGTCGTATGTGTGTATGTATGTATGTATGTGTGTATTTATGTCGTATGTGTGTATGTATGTCGTATGTGTGTTTGTATGTCCTATGTGTGTATGTATGTCGTATGTGTGTATGTTGTCCTATGTGTGTGTGCATGTATGTCGTATGTGTGTATTTATGTCGTATGTGTGTATTTATGTCGTATGTGTGTATTTATGTCGTATGTATGTATGTATGTCGTATGTATGTTATGTCGTATGTGTGTATGTATGTCGTATGTGTGTATGTATGTCGTATGTGTGTATGTATGTCGTATGTGTATGTATGTCGTATGTTGTATGTATGTGTATGTGTGTATGTATGTCGTATGTGTGTATGTATGTCGTATGTATGTATGTATGTCGTATGTATGTATGTATGTGTATTGTATGTATGTCGTATGTGTGTATGTATGTCGTATGTGTGTATGTATGTCGTATGTGTATATATGTCGTATGTATGCATGTATGTCGTATGTGTATGTATGTTGTATGTGTGTATGTATGTCGTATGTGTGTATGTATGTCGTATGTGTGTATGTATGTTGTATGTGTGCATGTATGTCGTATGTATGTATGTATGTCGTATGTATGCATGTATGTATGTATGTATGCATGTATGTATCGTATGTATGCATGTATGTATGTATGCATGTATGTCGTTGTATGCATGTATGTCGTATGTATGTATGCATGTATGTCGTATGTATGTATGTATGTCGTATGTGTGTATGTATGCATGTATGTCGTATGTATGCATGTATTTATGCATGTATGTCGTATGTATGTATGTATGTGTATGTCGTATGTATGCATGTATGTCGTATGTATGCATGTATGTCGTATGTGTGTATGTATGCATGTATGTCGTATGTGTGTATGTATGCATGTATGTCGTATGTGTGTATGTATGCATGTATGTCGTATGTGTGTATGTATGCATGTATGTCGTATGTGTGTATGTATGCATGTATGGCGTATGTGTGTATGTATGCATGTATGTCGTATGTGTGTATGTATACAATGTATGTCGTATGTGTGTATGTATGCATGTATGTCGTATGTGTGTATGTATATCGTATGTGTGTATGTATGTATGTGTGTATTTATGCATGTATGTCGTATGTGTGTATGTATGTCATATGTGTGTATGTATGTATGTATGTCGTATGTTTGTGTATGTCTTATGTGTGTATGTATGTCGTATGTGTGTATGTTTGTCCGTATGTGTGTATTTATGTCATGTATGTCGTATGTGTGTATTTATGCCTGTGTGTGTATGTATGCATGTATGTCGGATGTGTGTATGTATGCATGTATGTCGTATGTGTGTATGTATATGTATGTCGGATGTGTGTATGCATGCATGTTGTCCTATGTGTGTATGTATGCATGTATGTCGTATGTGTGTATGTATGCATGTATGTCCTATGTGTGTATGTATGCATGTTGTTGTATGTATGTATGCATGTATGTCGTATGTGTGTATATGCATGTCTGTCCTATGTGTGTATGTATGCATGTATGTCTTATGTATGAATGTATGTCGTATGTGTGTATGTATGCATGTATGTCGTATGTTTGTATATATGCATGTATGTCGTATGTGTGTATGTTAATATGAGACTACGATGTTTACATGCATGCATGTATGGATGGGTGAGTATGTGTGTACGTGTGTTTGTCTGTATGTGAGTTTGTGGCAGGGTGTATTGCTATATAGGTGTGTATGTGTGTATGCGTGGGTGAGTTGTGTATGTTTGTATAATGTGTAACTTTCCAATGCGGTGCTGTTGCTTGAGGAGTTTTTTACGAAAGTCCAGACGAATGGGGAGGCATGAACCAGGAAGAAGAAATAAATTGACACGATGTTTAGGCGTGGGTCCGTATGGAGTGAGGCGAGATAAAAAAAGATAGCAAAATACTATACCTTTCTATAGCGCTCATCAACAAAACTAGATCAATCTCTCAGTGGTTTGCAGTAACATATCATAGACAACACATAAAGAATGTCAAAGAAATAAAATATGATTTAATATAGGAAAATTAAAAAATTGTGAAGTGCAAACGGAAATAAAATAACTGAAATAAAGTTAAAGAAGAGACAAAGGAGAGACAAAGAAGAGACAAGACGAAGCAAAGATGAGACAAGGGTCGACAAGAGGGCCAGAAATAAATGTCACTGGATCACTGGGAATCGAACTGCCCCCACCCCCACCCCAGGGTAGAAATCCGACACTCAGACCACTGAGCTACCTGTGCCTCCAAGACATTGCTTAAATCCTAACAGTTTTCTATAAGCAGTCCTCTTCGTTGCAGGTCATTTAGATTGTATTCCCTCCCACTTCCACCCATCCCGACCCTCTTCTCCTCAGTTAGGCGTAGTTCTAGAATTCTTTCTTTCTTTCTTTATCAGTTCCTTATCTACCTTCCGATGTTTGGGTTGAGATGCCTGGAATAATTTTTCTCCACGCTACCCTCCATTTTCTGTTTTTTGTTTAAGAATTATTTTATCGTTTTCACATTATGTTATGTGTGTCTTCCCTTTTTCTCTCCTATTTGTTTGTTTTTTCATGAAGCTGATTCTGTTCTTGGACAAGAGTGTCTCGTAATGTGCATCTCTTCACATCCATGAATGTTTTATCATGGAATGAATGCCAGAGCGACGTTAGCTAGAGTATCGCGTAATGTGTATCTCTTCACATCCATGAATGTTTTAGCATGGAATGGATGTCGAAACTTTATTAGCTCATACTTTACACAATTAATTCAAAATGTACCTGGTCTCAATTATTTCCTAAGAATTGACAGTCTCCGATGTCTGTTCTTTGTAACATGTATCTCTCTATGCTGAATTGTCTTATTGCACTAATCACTTTATATTCATGGCCGCTAGCATAGATAAAAAAAAAAAAAAAAAGAGGCAAAGGGCATGTCGAAAATGAAGGATAATGACATCAAGTAATACTAAAACCCCATAGGAACAAAGATGAGACAAATACAAGGAATAGACAAGGATTGGCCACCATGGGAATTGAACACCTCGGAATCTCTGAGTGGGCGCCCATTGCCTCGCCGTGAAAAGGCAGCATGCCACCAATCAATCTAACTACGCTCGTTAAAGCACTGAAAAGTTAGATAGGTTGGTAGCACGCTTTCGTTTCATGGCGAGGCGATGGATGCCGAGGCAGAAGTCACGGATTCAATCCCCATGGTGGTCAGAGATTTTTTTCTTTCCTGCCTATTCCTTGTATTTGTCCCGTCTTTGTTCCTATGGGGTTATAATATCATTTAATGTCAATCGCTTTCTCGTAGCATAATGATAATCTGTCTTGTCTTACTCTGCGTATGCCTCTGTGGGCGTTTTTCAGCATAATGATAGTCTGTCTTGTCATACTCTGCTTATGCCTCTGTAGGCGTTTTTCAGCATAACGATAGTCTGTCTTGTCATACTCTGCTTATGCCTCTGTGGGCGTTTTTCAGCATAGTGATAGTCTGTCTTGTCATACTTTGCTTATGCCTCTGTGGGCGTTTTTTCAGCATAATGATAGTCTGTCTTGTCATACTCTGCTTATGCCTCTGTGGGCGTTTTTCAGCATAATGATAGTCTGTCTTGTCATACTCTGCTTATGCCTCTATGGACATTTTTCAGCATAATGATAGTCTATCTTCTCATACTGCGTCTATTTCTCTGTGAGCGTTTTCAGCATAATGATAGTCTGTCTTGTCTGAATATGCTTATGCTTCTGTGGGCGTTTTCAAAGTTGTGTTGGAGTTTTTATTAGTTTCCTTTCCTTTTTTTTTACTTGCTTTTCTGTTTCTTGTTTGCTGCTGTTTTTTATTTCTTTTCTGCAATTTTTTAGCGTCCCTAACCTGTTCCCCCTGGTGTTATTAATATAGCATTTGTCTATGTTTACAGAATCAAAGATTTTTGGTTGCTAGAGTTGTTTTTTCGTCCCAGACAACTCTAACAACGCACAGACGTATCCACGTTTTGCAAAAACCTCATGGGAAGTGGCTGGGTCTGGAAC
>JAXRKP010002434.1:0-50000 GCA_037039925.1 Doris montereyensis
CCTGTCTCTCCCCCCCCCTCCCTCCCCCTCCTTCTGCATCCCCCATCCTTTCTCTCTATATATATCTCAGATAATTTGTCAAGTCATTGCCACCCTAAAAATAGCATTATCATTGATTTTTTTCTAGTGCCACACAAGACATACCACGCTATTTTGTAAGTATGCACAATATGATGTCGATATATTGAGGATTTATTTCAGAAATCAGAATAAACCTATGTCACCACCTAACTCACTCCTCGATCGATGACTTAGGGAGTGAGTTAGGTGGTGGGCATGTTTTGTCGGGGTTTTTTTTGTTGCTGTTTTTTTTTTCTTTTTCGCTTTGCTTGGAAACTTTTTTTTAAATAAGGTAATCAGCCTTTATTTCAAGCAGCTAGAGCTTTGAAACATCAGATTTGTGACGATTAATAAGCACATAATATCTCGGTTGATTGAAGTTTTCAAGTGCGAGTTATTTGCCTTAGTAAAAAAAAGTAGAGTGGCTTTGGCGTGAAGAGAGTAAGAATAGTAAGATTGGCGGGGGCGGGGCTTACGCCAGATAGACTCCAGAGTGTTTCTGGCGGCCGCCAATCTGACTCTAGAGTCTGTCTCAGTCCGGCGTGAGAGTCATTCTGGCGTGCTACTACTGCTACTGCTACACCGGCGTTTCAACGCGTATCGCGTTCTCTACGTTCTTACCTGTACGCAGTGTAGACGTCTGTCGTCCGATGACTGCCCAATGCCTGTCACTGTCAGACATCTGGCGACAGCATTTCCGTTTTAGTGCTGCACTAAAATCTATCCGACGCTCGCCCGTTTCAACACACATTGTCATTGACACACAAGGAACAGCATGGAAGCAACTGAAGCTCTAATTGAAGCTGTAAGAAAAAGACGACTCCTCTACGACAAAGGGGATGAAAATTATTCCAACCGAATTTTGGTGAACAAGAATTGGAAAGAAGTTGGAGATTAACTTGGGGTTGATGGTATGTTGATAATTCGTTTATTTCTATTTAGCGTTCTCTCTGTCTGTCTCTCCCTCCCCCTCCCTCCCCCCCCCCCCTCTCTCTCTCTCTCTCTCTCTCTCTCTCTCTCTCTCTCTCTCTCTCTCTCTCTCTCTCTCTCTCTCTCTCTCTCTCTCTCTCTCTCTCTCTCTCTCTCTCTCTCTCTCTCTCCATCATCACCCTCCCCCTCTCTTTCGCCTTTTCTCTCAAGGTGTGTTCAAAACAATATTTCAATAGATTAGAGCTGTGCCAATCTAGAAGAAGAAAAATACAGCAAAGAAATTAGATTGATGTAGTGACACATTGGCTGTATTGCCAGGAAATAGCCCCTACGGGTGATGTGAAATAGTGCATCAGCGTGGCGCATATTTTCATAACGCTCTTTGTACTTATAGATCGATTTCTTCGACTTATGTGAGGTCTTTCCTCTAGGTCACCTGATTGGAACTGATCATCCGTGGATTCACACGGTGATACACGACAAGGCTCATGTATGCATATAAAGTTGTGAAGTAGCCGTGACAATGTCTGTTGCAATGTTTGGTTGCACGTCCATTGGTCGAAGCAAAAGTCTCCACATTTGTGACATTCTACCAAAAGAGGCCTCTACCACATTTCAAGCACGAGACAAACGATTGTTGAAAATATCTTTTTCGTGTGTAAGTTGTCGAAAAGAGAATGGCTTCATGATATTTGATATTGTCTCTCAGTGGAAAAGCATCGTCAGCCACAAACATAAAAGGTAGATTGATATCTGTGTGCGGTATCATGCCTTCCTTAGGGATGTCAAGTGTTTCAGATGTAAGTACTTTGTAAGCTGCCTGCTAAACATGGATTGTTGACAATGAAAGATAACCGCATCATTGTTGCTCCCACATGGACCAACATCAACAACAACAAACTTTCCCTCTGAGTCTGACACAGCGAGAAGAACTATTGAAAAGAAACCCTTGTAGTTGTAGTTGTAGTTGTAGTTTTAGTAAAGCGAACCACCAGATTTATTCAGCTTCTTGATACGTATTATGTGCTTGCCATCAATGACTCCTAGGCAAAGTGGGGAGTTGTATTTAGTGTAGAGAAATCGTTTGCAATTTTTAACCACTTTTCTTCATTTGGCACAGGCATAACTTGTGGCTGTAAATACCGTAAACCGGGGTGACGTTGCATGGTGGGGTGACTTTGCAACATTTTCATTAAAAAGTGAATGTACTTGTGGACGAAGAAGAAGAGCTGACAGGGGCCCCAATGTAGTTCTTTTGTGTAGGAGAGTACCTTAGCCTTTCAACTTTCTCTATCCCGCCAGTTTCAATGGTAAACAGACTGATTTGATCTTTGGTGAATTATCAGTGTTGTTTTATCATCGGATGAGGTGAGTGCAAACTTTATTTGGTCCATGTTTATACATTGTGATCTTAGCTTTCTAATATGTTAATTTTTGAAGCATCATGCTTAACCCACGAACTGTTACGGGCCGATCTAATAAAAATTTATTTTATTTTATTTTATTTTTGTTTACTACCGCTACTGGTTCTCTTTTTACATAGGCCTATGTACCGTACATAATTATTTTCTTCATGAATTATAAAATTATATGTCAATTTTTTAGTACAGAAATATTTACTAGTACATATAACATTACGTTGCTTTTAGTCACCATCATATATATTTTGACTGCGTCTGGTACATTTTTTGTTGCCGATATAAATATTTTGCAAATTATTTTATTCTTTTTTGTTTCTTGTTTCTATTTCCTTCACAGCTCTGTGATGATAATGGCTATGTCTACTGTTTGGAGCTCTACGCAGGCAAGGATCTTGATGTGAAGAGAGACGGTGGGCTTGCTGTCGGTGTCGTCAAGGCACTCATGGAGACGAGTGGTCTACTTTACAGGGGCTACCACTTATTTACAGACAATTTTTATACCAAGCCTGCCCTTGCCGAGCATCTGTGGTCTCGTCGTACAATGCTTACTGGCACGATCCGTGCCAATTCTAGAGAATTTCCTAAGGGACTCGCTTCAAGGAAGCTAGGGATTGGCGAGTCGGTATATGAACGGAAAAACCACATGCTGGCCCTAGCCTTCGGCGAGAAAAAAAGTCAGCGGAAACCTGTCCTCCTGCTGAGTACAGCTCATGTTGCTTCTTCGCAGACAAAAGAAATTAGGGGCAAGACAGTTTATAAACCATCAATGGTCCTAAATTACAACAAACATATGGGTGGGGTAGACATTAGTGACAAAAAAGTGTACCATTATGCTGCTCAGCGTTCAACCAGGCGCTATTGGAAGAAAAAAAATTCTTCAATCTCATAGACATGTGTATTCTGAATTCATGGATATTGTTCAACACGTACAAGCCCGATTCAAAAATGGACAGAAGAGAATTTATAATTTCAGTGCTAGAATCTTTATGCAGACCTCCCGATCCCACCCAAACCCCACCCCAAACAGAAGCCAAAAACATCAAGAAAAGGGCTCTTGGTGGAACCTGGCCAATCTGTGACTGCCGAGGACCTTTCCCCACTTAATCGTCAGCCTCTAGCTCACCCCGCCCTTCAACCTCTACTGCCTCAACATACCCACTGTAGTTCATCTTCTAGTTCCTAGGAGGTTGCAAAGTCAGGGAAGCCCTTGCTCCTTCACCACCAGTTCTAGGTGATTCTGGAAGTGAAGAGAATAGATCGTCAGTAATCAGTACCAGTAGTGAGGATGAGTGGCAGCCCCTGTTAGGCTGGCAAAAGCTAGGAATGTCTTTCAGGACTTTAGCTAGGGACTCACATTTAATTTGTTTTGATTTTGAGAGCCTGCTTTGTGACATCATTTGAAGTGATTTTAGGACTTCTTTCTTAATATGGATTCTCGTATATATATTCTTTATATTTATAGGAAAGTTGAACTAATTTGTTTTTTTATCATTTATTGAAATGCCTTTGATGACTTTTCTTGCCATGTTGTGTTAATTGAAAGTGTTGTATCAATTTTATTTTTGTGTTCATGCTTGTTTCTAGTCATTGATTTGCAGTGTTTTTGAGGATTTTCTTGATGGAATTGTTTTAAAAATACTTTGTATAGTTATTTCATGTAATTTAATGTACGTCCCAAAAGAACCTCGCAGGTCTCCGTTGTAATCTCTCCTTATTGTTGTTACACCAACTCGGAAATGGAATGATAGGGAGGTGTGGTTTTCTCCGGAAACGAGATATCTGTAAAGGGACAGGGGAGGGCCGAGGCGAGCTTACTAATGTTATAAGCTCGCCTCGGGGAGGGCGGATAAATGAAATGATCGATTTATGATATCATCTATCTATACTTATATACTTGTGGACTTGAAAACTTAGATCACGTACCCGGTAGCACTTCTGGAACGACTCACCCATATGATTATGACTTAAATTTTGTAATGGTATAATAGCAGTGGTGGAAGAGTGCAAAGTTTTGTCTATAACTATAACCCCAAAGTTACTTCTTTGTATTTTTTGGTTTTTAAATTGTTCCACAAGTGATGCAATTCATTCCCTCCGTTGATTTAAGTTTTAAACATAACTTTATACATAGCCTATTACGTCATCAAGTTGTGTGATAGACTTTACCAAGACTCTGCGTTGGTGCTATTTTCGCTTCTGGCCTCTAAACTGTACATGTTGTGCCTTGTAGGCCTAATTATTCTTTCTAAAATCAGTTGGGTAACCGTTCGATGAACATCCGTTGGAGTGATAATGATACTGTGCGATATAATATAAGCGTGCTACGTTTATATTGTTGTGAGCGATTCATGCTTTGTTTGTTTTTTAGCCTACCCATAAACGGGAGGTGTTTGTTATTATTCCGGGTTTGATGGCAGTTGAATAAAGTACAGATTCATTCATGTCTACACATTGTTATATCATCTTATTTAACATTACTGTAAATTTACCAAAGACATGCAGTCTAGGAGTTAGGATTGTTCTTTTACCCTGTCATAAAATCCGAGCGAAGCCAGGCATCCCAGCTAGTTAATTATACATGCATCTTTATTTTTCTACAGATGCTACTGCAAAAGGAAGTGGTCGAATCTCAGAGATTCTTTTAGGAGGAACCACAAAAAACCAAACTACATTCAAGTCTGGGTCAGCGGGCAATAACACCGAAAGATGGTACCGCTATAATAGTTTATTATTTTTACTTCCTTTTGTTGAGGATAGAAGCAATTCCACAACAAGCAATTTGGCGGAGGAGAGCACTGAAGGAGATCAGGGAACACATATTTTGGAGGATTTAACCAACGATGATGTCTTGCCCCTCTGCGTCCATTTCTTGGCAAGATGATCCACAGCCTTGTCCAAGCTGCAGTGCAGTAAATATTCAAAGCCAGCCTCCAAATGGAGGTAAGAATAAAAATTTTAAAAATTGTATCGTAATTGATGCGTGTTTACTGACATTAGTGACATTTGACTTCTGAGAAAATGGTTCCTCATCCGTTATATATTATGTACACTCTAATTAATTGTATAAAAGTATAATGGTGTCTATTTATTGATTTATATATAAACGGATAAGCGATTCTGAAACCCTTTTTACTGTTCTGTTTTTCACAGACAAATAAAAAATGGCGAGGTCTCTGTTGTGTAGCATGGAATTGATCGATCGTCAAATGAAACAATCATTTGCCAACTCATCAGACAGGATCAACAACATCACATTTCACCGTTTTCCATCCAATTGTGAATTGCAAGGTGAATGGGTATCGGCATTAAGAAGGAAAAATTTCATCCGTCTTCAAATTCGCGCATTTGCAGTGGATATTTCAAACAGACTGATTTTATGGCCAGCAGAACCCGAAAACGCCTACTAAGAGTTATTACCGTTCCATCGATATTCACCTTTCCTTCACATTTACAGCCCAAAACAACAACACCAAGAAGACAATTGATTAAACATACACTTCGTATTAGTAACAGACAACCACGTAGTGATAACAGTCTCAACGCAGGTTTCAGCACTGACCACACATATTTTTGCGCACCTAGAAAATCTGCCGTCCTGAAAAGTAAGCTGGCTATTCTGCAGAAGAAGCTCAAAAACACTCGCGCAAAACTTAAGAAAAATCATCTCATAACAAGACTCAAAGATATAATTGCCGACCTTGAAACAAACACCTGATTGAGTCGGAAGCTGAAGCAATGCTTCAGGAATCTTTTAGTGGTATATCCCTGGACCTTTTCGTCACGTGAAGAGCAAATGTAAAGGGAAAAAAACATACTATTTACCCAAGATTAGAAACTTTGCATTGAGTGTTCAATTTTTGTCACCCAAGGCATATGAATTCCACATCCTCGCTGCCTCCGCCCGATGGAAAACTTCAGTGAAGTGTTCGCCAGGGTATTTGGATAATATGTTAAAGGTCGCTTCTGTCAAGGCTCGTGAGACAAATAGCAACATGTGTTCATTAGTAGTTGACGAAATGAGTTTGAGAAGAGACTCATGGATGCCTAGTCCAGAATAGGTACTGTGGTTTCATTGACTTTGGACAGGGCCCGTGGGAAATTCTCTTGCTACTAATGCTTTACTCTTCATGTTGGTCAGCTTGAAAGGAAGATGGAAAGCACCAATTGCTTACTTTCGTACAGACCATATTTCGTCAAGTCAACTGGCCGCGTGTGTAAAAAAGGCAATTATGAAAGCTGCAGACAATGGCAATTGGCATCATCGTGAAAACATTCGTGGCAGATGGGTTGAAAGCCAACATGAAAGCTGCAGTAGAATTGGGCTGCAATTCTGACATTCACAATCTTCGCACACATTTCCCTCATCCACACCCAAAATACACACACGAAAAAGGTTACTTCATCTGTGATCCACCTCACATGCTTAAATTATGTCGAAACTTCCTGACAGAAAGAGGAATAATAAAGCAGTCAACGGATCACGGAGTAAAAACAATTTCCTGGGAATACATCAGCAGACAAGCGGGGAGTCTTGTAGCGAATGGCGCACTTCTCCATTGCGTCTATCGCTGGCGTGATGGCTTGGCCTATCTCTATTAATAGATCAATGGGTCAGACTGTTTAGATTAAACTAAAATAGTATATAATAATACAATAAACCATCATATTTTCGTCTTTTGATTTTTATTAGGGTGACTTTGCGGTTATCACAATCCCATATCAGTAATTATCAGTATCCCAAATGTTTACTTGCTAGGTCTATTTGTTTCCATGTCATTGATATTTTTTTTACTTTAGCTTTTAGAACAATTGACACAGTTTGTTTGGGGTGATTAGAGCAAAAGTATTGGTGTTTTTTTTTGTTTTGTTTTTTTTAAAGCTCAGTTTATAATAGCATTTTGATCAGTTGTATCCATACAGTACAAAATATACCTTTGACTTGGATCATTGTAACCAAAATCCCTTAATTACCATTAATTACTCAAATTATCCCTATTGCTCTAAAAAAAAAACATTTTTAAAACAAGATATTCTAAGATAAATCATAATGAATATAATATACTCCCCTCCACCCACCCCCCTCCATTCCCCTATCGAGAAAGAAAAACAGTAAATACAACATGAAGAATATAATGTTATAATAGATCAAGCAAGGAATGGAAACCAACAGCTTTTCTTATTCTACGAAAACTTGGACAAAATTGCCCAGCTGACCTGAATAAATGACTTATTTGTACTGTTATTTATTTCCTTCTTTTCGTCCTCTCATCCATCTCGTATCTGGTATCCTGGCTTGATAAAAAAAGACTTTACACCAGTTTATTAGCTGATTGTATGTCTCATGGCACTGACAAACAGCTTTTCTTATTCTGTGAAGATCCGGCTTTATTACCCGATCGACCAGAATCGATGTTTTAGTATACCGTTTCTGTTGCCTTATTATTGTTTAGGAAGACTTCTTCTTCTCAAAATAAATAAATAAATAAATAAAATAATAAAAAGTAAAACAATAAAATAAGTAAATAAAAACTATGCACAATACACTTCCTTTACGCAGAACCCCCTCCCCTCCCTGTACCCTAGTCCATGTTTCGTGTAATCAAAATAGCTTTATAATATATTCCATTTAACCCACACCAATAATACAATTCAAAGGCATGTTCTCTGAAACAACACACATTGACCTACACTTGTTTTGCTTTTCATGTTCATCATAGCTTCTTTTTTTTTTTTTCAAATTAATTTGCTAAGATTTAAGTTTTGGTAGAACTATAATAATATTTCCTCACTCCTATTCATTATCCAACCCATACATATTATCATCATACTTCTATAATCATATCATATCTTTATTTTTAAATATCTATAGACGTATGCAATGTTCATTTTAAAGTACCTGAAAATTAGCCAATTTATACGACAGGCATAAAGCAATCTCCGCGGTATTTTTAATACTCTGGTATTGGCATTGGGTGGTCAAAGTTTTAAATTTTGAATACAGATAATTTGACAAGCTTTTCCTTTTTTCCCACCATGAGCCATAGCTACCTACTCTCCATCTCCTGCTTCTCATTCAGATTCAATCAATCAGTCTCTTGTAAAACATTCAGAATTTGAATTAAACTGTATGGTACAGTATCTGAATCTGTTTTCGGCAATGTGATTAGAATCACAGTTAATGTTTTATTGTCTTTATCCAGTGCGCAGAGACATGTCTCAGAGAGCATTGGAGTGACCAAAAAGAAGGAGGCTTGCATGAGGACTTTCAGCGAAACATTGCACTTCAATCTTCGCCTGGGGAAATCTGAAATTCTTGAGGCAGTGAAGAAAGAACCAATTCTTCTTCATCGCAGTTGGATCCAAATCAAGAACTTTATTAGAAATCATATTAAAAAACTTTCTAAGAAGTTTTCTTGGGCTTGTCTGGTGAGATTCTGGGTACCTCTTGAATTTCAGGGTGTATACTAGAAAACAAAATAATGCAGTGCTAGAGAATGGACAGGGGTATAATGTTGTAAAAACATTACTTGAAGGTCACATGGGCAAAAATCATACTGTGTTCTATGACAACTTCTTTTGCGTCCGTTAAACTTGCGACGGATCTTCTTCAGGAAAAGACATACAGCTGTTCTACAGTTGGCCGAACAGGAAAGGATGGCCTCTCCCAAAGGACAGCAATCAGAAGGCAGGGAGAGGTCCGGATGAAACAGAAGGGCATGCTGGTGGCAGTTCAATGGACAGACAAAGGGCAGGTCCATGTCTTATCGACAAATTACAGCCCGGACATGACAACAGTGGAGCGTCGTTGAAGCATGGCATCATCAACGTCAACATCCTCGCTCAGTTGAATCGTACAACGGAGCAATGTTTGGAGTTGATCTCCCAGCGATCTTTTCGCTCATATTACCCTGTTGGCCGTCCAGGCACCAATTGGTGGCGGTATTTATTCAATTACCGTGTCCAGGTTTCATCCGTGAAGCTTTTCAACTCATGAAAAAAGCTATTATGACGGCAGCCTTCGCTACCTCACAAAACCATCTCCTTTTCGAACTGAGCTGGTGAAGGCTCTGATCTGTCTTTCAACTGCAGCCAGAAGAAACTTACCTGTTTCATCCATTCAGGGCATGACAAGGTACACAGTGCCCGAACATTCTCTTAGCAAAATGCCTGGCCGCAAAAGGCGGTTTTTCCAATGTGCCAAGGAGGGCACCAAGATGGCAAGTGGCCGCACCAGGGAAACAACAACCAGATGCCACCTGTGTAATGTGCACCTTCATGGTGGAGACTGTTATTCAAAGTTTCTTGAACATTTAAGGACTGGGACTATAAAAACAAACAAACAATGCAGACAATGAGACAGTAAATTTGTGTTTTTCAATTTTTTTAATTTTTTATTCGAAGCTCATTACACTTATTAGTTATATAAAAGTATACATTTTCTGAAAGCTTGTTCTGTTTCTATTATATGATTTTTTCTTCATTGGAATTGAGTGATTTTGTAGTGTAAAAAATTAATTTTAACATAGACAATATATTTTTCGTGGAAGTTACGTCCCTTTGGTTAGGCACACAGACTAATCAGGAAGTGAAACTTAGGCACACAGGCTATAATTGTGGAGGAACTGTAGACAGGAAGGGGTTAATTCCTTAAAAATATCAACATTTTAAGCAGGAAAGCATGGTACAAAAAATTGAATAAAAGTTTCAATTTAGTCACACTATACCTATACCTACAATGATTGTAGGTTACACACAGAATAAAAAAAACTATGCTTAATGGCGACCATTTTGACTATTAAAGAATGCAGAGAGAAGGGTGGTAAGGGGGGAGTGAGGAGGTGGAGAAAAAATTGACAGATACCCGGACTACGGTAGGATCATTGTACCTGTCAGCTATCGAATCTTAAATGAAGATAAAGGCTAAAGGTTCTTACTTTGAAGTGTTTTTTCAGAATATCATGCAGTATTGGAGAATTTGTTAAAAAATTGTGAGGGGTTGTCATATTTATGTATAAAATTTGCGAGATGATATGATAAGACCTTTTTTTTAACAGATACTCAGCGGCAGCGGCTACGTTTGGGATTTCGAGATCATGACTCGTGAGCCCAACGTTAGCAATTGGACATTCGAAGTCTTGTCATCACCTTGTTGGTCTCCGTGCAAATGTTGGCCACATCCTATTTGTGGACGATTAGTATTGCAATCCGGAACTGTGTGATACATTAGCAGCTAAGGATACCATAGTTGTCGGGACGGTTTGAGCCATTAGGATTGGCCTACCCGAGGATCTCATGGCTCATGAGCCCAACATTAGCAATTGGACATTCAAAGTCTGTCATCGCCTTATTGGTCTCCGTGCAAATGTTGGCCCCATCCTATTTGTGGACAATTATTATTGCAATCCGGAACTGTGTGATACATTAGCAGCTAAGGATACCATAGTTGTCGGGACGGTTTGAGCCATTAGGATTGGCCTACCCGAGGATCTCATGACCCAAGCCATGAGCTCAGGGACATAGACTTCTGCAGGAAAGAATCAACTCGTAACTCTGCGATGAAACGAAAGGATGTTCATCTCTGCAAACACACACATAACATGCAACATCCTCTACGAACAGAAATAAAACTCAGCTCAAACTAACAGCCACTAAGCATGGATACAAAAAAACATGTGTGGTGTTGATCTGAATGATCAGCTCTTATCATCATATATGCCAATCCACAGAAGAACAGTGAAGTGGTGGAAAAGTTGGCCTTCCATCTCCTGACCTTAAGTTTCATCCAGGCCCCTTATCCTTCATAACAAGGCCCCAGGAGAATCGGCAACAAAAGGTCTGGAAGTTGAAGTTTTGGAGGACACCCGTCTTTCTCTAGCTAAAAAGGAAGATCTCTCTGAGATCAGGGGCTGTCAAAACTGCAACAATGGCGCCTATCTGAGTAGATCTTTTTCCAGCTCCTTTCGACGATGAAGGCAGAAAGAAAAGAGACATGTGCATAGTATGCTACGCAAAGATGGCTAAATCTGGAGCTAGCAGACATGAGCTAAAAAACAAATCCCCAAAACAAGTTATAAATGTGGACTTTTGTAAAAGAGTCATTGTGGGTATATACCCATGTTTTGAGCAATATCACACAAAAAGATGATTACACAATAAATTATGTTCTAATTCTGTAATAACATCTTTGTCCCTTTGTCAGGTAAGAATTTATGATTTGTTTTCCATGTATTTATTTGATGTTATGTGACTTTGTGTTTACGATGTGTGTCCAAAAAAGTTAGACGCTAAAAAACTACCCACATTTTTTGAAAAACTTGTGCAATAATTTTCATTTCAACATATTGTAATGAAACTTGTTCAGAATAAAGATCAACTCTTGGTCTATCAGATACAATAAACTGAGTCAAAATATGGCGAAAACAAAAAAAGCTATTATGAGTTTTCAAAAGGGGAGAAATCATGCCTATCCAGGGACCTGGCGTCTTCAGTCCAATCGCCAAAGTGCCGTGCACAGTAGCCTCAACAAATGCCAAAGTTGAGGATACTCCGATGAGGACCAGACGACAGCTGATTGAAAAACCCTCCTCCATCCATGACTAAAACGTAAGTATGAACAGATGTGACCGCACCGACCAGCAGGTTACATATTATGGTCTCTTCAAAAGCAAGACCTACAAGTGGTGGAAAAAACTTTTTCACTAGCTATTCGAAATATCACAATCAAATTCCTATGTGCTTTTCAACCTGATTCAACCGCAAAGAACGAAAGCCAAAGGGTTGAAGCACTTTAAGGATCTCTTGGTGGATCAATTGACATGCGAACCCGCTGCCAGGCCTGTAACCGTATGGCACCCTCACAGCCCAGCGCACCCCCAACACCACCGATTAGCCCGGCATACCCATTCCAGTGCATCGTGGCTGACTACTTTCACTATCGGGGACACAACTACATAGTGGCTGTCGACCGATACAGTAATTGGCCAATAGTGGAGCAGGCTGCACACGGTGCTGGTGGTCTCGTTGCTGCTCTGCGCAGGATCTTCGTCACATATGGAATTAGTGACGAATTGACTTCTGACGGTGGACCTGAATTTACGTCCCTTACAACTGCAACATTTCTTCGAAATTGGGGTGTGAACCATCGACTCACATCAGTTGCATTTCCTCATGTCAACTGCCACGCTGAGGTAGGAATCGAGACAATCAAACGCCTCATCACAGACAACACAAGCGCGCAGGGGTCTCTGGACACTGACAGGTTTCAGCGCGCAATGCTGCAATACAGAAACACACCTGACCGGGACACTCGCCTCTCCCCCGCCATGTGCATTTTTGGACGTCCCATTCGAGACTTTATCCCCATTCACCCAGGGAAATACCAGCCTCACACTACCTGGCGGGAGACACTTCTATCTCGTGAGGGAGCGCTGAGAAACTGACACATGCGTGCTGCCGAACGCCTGTCAGAACACACCCGCACCCACCCACCACTGGCTGTCGGCGACAGCGTCCGAGTTCAAAATCAAACTTGGCCTCACCCAACCAAGTCGGACAAAATGGGCATAATCGTCGAGGTGCGACAGTTTGATCAATATGTAGTGCGTGTGGATGGCTCCGGTCGCACCACCCTACACAATAGGAAGTTTTTGCGGAAATACATGCCTGTTTTACTGCGTACACCCATCTTGATGGCCCCAGGTCACATGCCCATATTGTCAACTCCGTCAACTGCCCGCACTGAACCTACAACGCCCCTCTGCCCAAGCTAGCCTCTCAACCTAGTGCACAACCTCCGAGCGACACCCCATGTCCACCAACTAAAAATCTGCAGCCCATGACTCCTGTCTCCGAAACCACTACCGCAGCCATCCCCGACGCCAGACCAGGACCCAGACCCGGGCCCTGTAACCAAGGCATTACCCCCAACCCCGAAGGCTGTACACTCGAAGACCACTGTCACTGGCGTCCCACGGGCTCTACGCGCCTAATGCACAACGCCCCTGGCCTATTGGGTGGTGTCTCCCCTCAGACAGATATCTCATCTGGCATTCCCAGTAACTCAACTAGGCCGACTAAGCAGCCTCACATCAGGAATGACACTTATGTCTTTATAAAGACATTCTAGTCACTATCGTTCATCATCCAGTCATAGATTTTCTTTTCTTTTTAGAAGCCACAGGCTGCTTAAAATTTAATAAAATACATTTTTGATCTCGTTTACTTTGACTCAGCCAGAGCCTTCGAACTTTTTAAATCACTCTTTTCATTTCACTCCAAAGACTTGGGGTGGCATAGAGAAATATCATTTGTTGGTTCATCTTGTCTATAAGTTCACTTCATTTTCATTTCAATTATTTCTGTTTGTTTCAGTACCCATCGTCATCTTGTTTCATTCATTGTCATTTCTGAATAAACATTAAAGACTAAACAGACAAATAGTTTTGCACATTTATTTAGTAGCGACAATTTGGTCTGCATGGTATGGAAACGACCGCAAACCTATCAATTTTATTTCAACATGCCACAATCCGGAGGAAACAGGCCCTTGCTGGATCATACGCAGAAAGATGACTCCCTACATTCAGATACCCATGCCAAACCTCTTTCGACATTACAATGTATATGGGTGGAACTGGACAAAAATGATCAGTTGATGCAACTAAACAGAACCTGTGCGATACTACGTTGGCCTCGACGACTGATGGTAAAATTCATCATGTAAGTTAATTTACAATGCACATATATGTGCTGTTTCAGTAAATATATACATTTAGAAAGTTCCTGGGCCAGTTTAGTTTGGAACCAGTAGGTGCCTACAGAATAGCCAGCTATTAGATGGGAAACAATGGAGTGTAACGAACCCGCTAGATCTCTCCACAAAATGTAGAGCTCCATCACCCTGAAATTCCTGAAAATGGATCTGTGTGGTTTGCTCTTACAAATTCAACAAGTTCAAAAAGGAAAACCCCAATGTGGAGTACAAAAACTGCACGTCAAAGCTGGAAGTCTACTATCCGGGTGCTCACAATGCACTTGACACCTGCGTGAAGCAGCCCCACCCTACTTAATCACACTAAAGGTGGAATACTGGCGTTAAAAGTCAGGTAGGCCATTGTACTAATAGTATACAATATAGAATTGTCATTGAATGTTACACATTTGTTGTCAGAGTGCTCAGTACTGCTTCACCATTATTTTGCTAAAAAACGCTCAGAGCCCAGGCAGGGATGGGGGCATGGTGGCACCAGAGGGTCGGGGCTCAAAGGGTTAAAAAGTCATCTGTATGTTAATAGAAGTCAAGTACTGACTTATTGGTTTCTTGCATTGTTGAGAGAGCTTGTGGAGGAATTTTTTTTCACCTTAGTTAGATTATAATGTCATTACAGAGTGAAGAGGTCTGACAAGTGTCATGCTTTAGTCACCCTGTGACACCCCCTGCTTTGTTCAACACGCTGTAATACAGAACATAACACGACATCATACGATGTTAATCTAGCACAACTTACATTTTTCAGGTAGTGAGGTGAGGTTGTGCGGGGGGTGTGGAGTAGAAGGGGGTGGGGGGTGGAGAAAGAAGGTGGAGGTGCCAAGGATCTTATTCTTACCTGAATTGGAAGCCAGGTCTAATCGCATCATGTGTGGTCTTACTCTTACTACCACTACTCCATCATCACTCTTTCTTTCTTTCTTGGAATTCTACCACTGTGCTCAATCACTGAAGCAAGAAAAATAAACAAAAATAACAACACATACATGTGAGGTGGGCCACACTTCAGCAGTCAGTAATTAGTAGATCTAGATTTAGATATCTAGGCCTAATAATCACCCAAGACCAGAGGACCATTACATGATGAAAATCCTGTCATCAGCGGAGATAACTAAGCAATTGCTTAATTAAGTCGATATTTTTTACATAATTATAAGTCGATCTTTTTTAATAGGTCCTTGAACATTGACTTATACTCAAGTCTACACTCATCAATCGACTCACTAGCTGCTTCAAAAATACATGTATTTTTTATCGTCATCTCGATCTTTCTGTGGCAATTTCGAATGGTTTTGATCGAATGACTCTGTTACTTTTAAACCTAGAACAAGACATCTTGATCATCTAGATGAAGATAGATCTAGTAGACTAATATCTAGCTAGATCTATTTATAACATAGATTTAAAGAATCTAGATCTAGATCTAGATCTAGATGCTAAGATAAATACAAACTGCAAATAGTGCAAAGGCAACATTTTGAAAAGGACAAATACAATAGAGCCTACGGTAGATCACTTCCGAATTCCTGGACAAGATAATGAAGAGTAATGTCCCCTGAATTTCCTTGCGATCTTGGTCTTGCAGCCGCCTCCCAGCGCCCAGCTTCGAAATCTAAATTATGTCTAATTAGTGTGTACACAAAACCTGCTTCTCAATCTTTTAACATTACAATGGTGACACCAAATCAGACTGCATAGCTCAAGCTACGATTTTTGCAAAGCATAATATTCAATGCCCCGGGCAGTGGACCAGACGGCCCCGCCCTCCATGAGTCTCATGCTGCTCTGCAGGTAGGTCTTGGCTGACCAAAGGCTAAGGAGTTAACCCCCAACATTAGTCACAACCTGCTGCCTTGCAGGTGGCCTTTGTTGGTCACAGTATATAAGGGAATTGACCCTGATAGAAAATCACAACCTGCTGCCTTGCAGACGGGCCTTGGCTGATCAAAAGCAAATAGAGTTTACACCCAGTGAAAGAGATACTTGTACAACAATAAACAACTATAAAGTCTCCCCTGGAAACACTGAAAATTCAACGCAAGCCTCTGGAGGTGCTGTTTAGGACCGATCCCATGCAGGTTCTTGGTCAAATCTACAGTGGCCAACTTTGATTTGAAGGCCCATTGAAGAACTAGAACAGAAAAGACAAAGAACAAAACAGAACCAAAAACAAGACACTCAATTCTCATGCCCTCATTGCACAATGAGACTCAAAGAAGTGGGCTTATAACGTTGAAAACAAAGTAGATTCGCTTTTGCTTTCAACGAGAGAATGAAGATATGAAAGGAAGAGTGGAGGCAACTCTGTAGATTCGGTTCCCTCTCTACTCTTCACAATCTGTCAATTGTTCAAGATGGACGAGGAAGGTATGCTTTATATTCTTATATGACGGCAAAACAGACGGCGACACCGGACACATAGACTCTATCAACGTCGGATTATTTGGTGAAATAATCTAACGGAGGAATTACTAAGAAATGAAGATTTTCTTTCATAAGAGTGAGACCCTCATGGGTCAATGTCTCCTAGAAACGTTCTACTTTAGTTTCTATTTTTTCTTTTTTCTTTTTGCATTGCATCAATGTTCTGAGATCTATTTTATAAATATGTGAACGCATTTCTCCGCGAACAGTTTGTACACATTTGTGTGACAGAAATGATTGGAACTTAGGCAGTGCAGGATTATCTCTCCTCACCTTTTTCTTTGGGATTTTAGCGGAATAGAAAGGAGTCCACTCAAGTGCTTCCAATACATTTCTACATGTTCAATTCACCAGCCACCAACATGGAGATGCTAAGCGGAGATGGTTAGGAAAGGAGGCGAAAAGTGAACCACTCTGATTGCTGCATCTTAGGGGTGCAAATAAAGTGGGTTCGATGTCGCCTCCTTTCCCCTCTCCCCTTTTCAAGGAGAGGAAAAGGAAAGAGTACAGGAGGAATGGAGATGGCACAGTAGATTAGGTTCCATCTCCGTTCATCACAATGTGTCAGTTGTACACGATGAACGAGGGAGATATAATTCAAAGGATGATTTTCTATTCTTATGGCATCAAAACAGACGTCGAATCATTCAACGCCGGAATTTGTATTGAAACAGTTTAACGGATGAATTACTAAGAGGTGAATAAAAATGGTTGCCGTTCGTAAGAATGAGACCTCTACATGTCAACGTCTCGAAACTTTCTTCTTTTTTCTTCTTCTTCTTCTTTTTTTGGGGGGTAGAGGCACGACATCAATGATTCGAGATCTGGTTTTTTCATCTGTGAACAGCATCTCTATGTACTGTGAAAATGTGTGTACGCACAATGTGTGCACAGTCAGGCAACGGATTTGATGGGAGAAACGGGATGGAAATGTAGTGCGACGTTTAGTTATCTCTCGTCACCTTTTCTAGGGCTGCAAAATAGAGTGGGCTCGCTTTCGTCCTGTCCTTTTCGCCCCGTCTCTCCCTGTTAGTGTAAGCTCCGGCTCTAGTGTAAGCTCCGGCTCTAGTGTAAGCTCCGGCTTTAGTAAGCTCCGGCTTTAGTGTAAGCTCGGCTCTAGTGTAAGCTCCGGCTTTATGTAAGCTCCGGCTTTAGTGTAAGCTCCGGCTCTACAGGCCTTAAGGGTTTTCAATGAACTTTACTTTTTACTTCTTTTTTTTTTTTTAGGTATAAAAAGAATTTAATTTGTAGGAAATGTATTGGGCACGCCAGAGTGATTCCTTTCCTCTTCTGCTACCAACACCCCCCCCCCCCTCCCGCACCCAAAAACAAAACAAAAAATAACTGAGGAGGGAATATCTACGCGCTGTACTAAATTGCAATCCCTTGCTCCCTTCAAATCTGTCGGACCTGGATGAGTTTAAGCAAAATCCGTTGCGTGAATTAACGCACATGTGTGTAGGCCTACATATATTTTTTTTTAGGCAGGTATTTCAGAAATGGGCCTCGAAGCATGGATGCCGTACAAAAAAAGAAAGAAGAAAAAAAGATAGAAAATTACCAGAAGATGTTGATCCTGAAGTACCAATTTAACTTATGCATATGTGTAATGGGCATGGTGTACTGAATTGAAATATGTCGTTGTTTTTTTCTGACGCTTCCGGTTGCCATGGAAAACGGCGACCATCGATTTTGCCCCAAATTTTACCAACTTCAATATCGATAGGCTTTTTCATTTTTCAACTAAAATTTCTTTCAAACTTGGCACACACCTTATTTGATACAATATCTAAATTTGTTCAAATCGGAATTTTGTTTCATTGTTAAGTTTTGATTTTGTGAATTTTTGAAAATAGCATATGAGAGCAACTAAAAATATACAAAAATATTGTACAACAAATTCAATTTTTCCAGAACTATAATACATATAAAAAAGCATCTGATCATTTCTTTGTTTCCCCCCACTCATAATCCATGCCGATTTCCTTGAAGATAGGCTGAAGAAATAAAAAAAGTAAAATGACGAACAAAAAAGGACGTTTTGAGAAAATCAATATTTTCTATTTTCTGTTATTTGGAGATACATTTTCTATAAACTAAGAAAAGAGTGGGATAATAGCACTTTGGAAACATCATAAATCTTGAGAGGCTCTCAACTATACTTAACCAAACACTTTGTTTCAAGTGCACCAGCCCCTTAAGCCACCTCCGCACTCACCCTGCCCGTGACAAAAGGACGAACAACAAATTAGATTATCATAACAACAGGCAGTTATTTAGTAGTACATATATAGTAGTACACAGGAGTAGTAGTAGTAGTAGTAGTAGTAGTAGTAGTAGTAGTAGTAGTAGTACTAGTAGTAGTAGTAGTAGTAATAGTAGTAGTAGTACTAGTACTACTAGTAGTAGTTATTGTTGTATTGTTGCAGTAGTAGAAGTTTAAGTAGTAGAAGAAGAAATAGAAGAAGAAGAAGAAGAAGAAGAAGAAGAAGAAGAAGAAGAAGAAGTACATTGTAGTAGCAGTGAGTACTGGATCGTCCAACAATGCAACGAAGAGTATTTGCGAACATTTCTAGTTTCTGGTCTCACGGTTAGGCCTAACATTTATCTAAAAGGAAAATGAAGAAAAGTTAAACGAAATTCGAATTATAAATTGAATATATTCGTCTTAGGGTGAATAGTATTCACATTCTAATGAATATGAGTACAAGTAAGTAATCATAGTCGCTCGAACAAAATGCGGAGCGAAGTCAGCGAATGGGCTGTCATTGTTTTGCTTTGGCTTCCGTTCAAGCTTTGCGTAACAGTAGTTTCGTTTTGGTTGAAGGCGTTGTTCGGTAACAGTTACAAGGGGCCGCTCAAGATGGAACCCAGTAAAATTGGCAAAAATGCTGTTAAAAGTGTCACAACAGGCGAGGTAAGTTCATGTCATTGCATAGCAAGTGTAATTTATTCCGTCCTTGAATCGAGAGCAAGAGTTGTTCAGACTTTGAGCTTTACGTCCATCCATCTATCCCATGATATGATGACTCAGGGAGAAGTGTTATAGTTATGTAATTTTAAATAGAGATTGATAGAGAGTGTTTTGCTAGCCAGATTTATCTTTAACTTCACAAGTGTCTTGTTTCATATTCTAGACCACGTTTACATCCATATATCTACATGCATTGAGCTGACAAAATGTACAAAAGTTAGATCTTAGATCTAGATCTAGATCTAAGATCTATACGACTATCTCAACTGTCTGGACTTGATATCATTATCATTGTCCATATATATAGTCTAGTCTTTAGCCTATGGTCCACAGTGACAGTCACAGTCGAAAGGACTCCCATAGTCAGGCACACACGCACACTCTCGCACACACACACACACTCTCGCACACACACACTCTCTCTCTCTCTCTCTCTCTCTCTCTCTCTCTCTCTCTCTCTCTCTCTCTCTCTCTCTCTCTCTCTCTCTCTCTCTCTCTCTCTCTCTCTTCTCTCTTCTCTCTGTCTCTCTTTCTCTTTCTCTCTGTCTTTCTTTCTCTCTATTGTAGCATGCAGTTGTCATGCTTGAAAGGACTGTGTTGAAAGACTACTTTAGAAAACCGCAATTTCAACATCTGCCGGGATAGAAAGTAAAGCTGTAATTCACAATCTAAGAGTATCCATAGTATTATGTTTTTATGACAAGCTTCTTCATAATAATCATAATATGTCATCTATACAGTGTTATATGATATTATTATATATTATAAACATTTCTTGTGGCAACTGAGCAAAACACGTAGACTATCCGTTGTTATAGTAAGAGTTATACGACAAAAAAAAGTCGTGCAGTAAGAGGTTTGTATAGTTTACAGAGAGAGAGGGGGATGAGCCAGGCAGACATACGGGCAAAGACAAAGCCAGACAGACAGACACATCGACATATAGGTAGACAATCAGACAGAGATATACACACAGACACAGAAAGATAGAGAGAAGTGAGAGACAGCTCAGACAAATGCAGAGGTGAAGAAATTTTTTTTATATTAAAAGATATTTGCATTGTCGACATACATACATTATCTGTTCTTGGTAGAGGGACATGTCTGATAATAGTAATACATAGTGATCAACTTAAAAGGAAATTGTGATCCCCTTTCCAATCAATGTCATCGATTGTAAACTTTGGCTAGAGAGGGAGAGAAAGAGGGAGGGGGGAGTAGAGAGGGAGAGAGAGAGAGAGAGGGGGGGGGAGAGGTGAGACAGAGAGTAGATAATAGTTAGCTAGATACAGAGAGGAGATAAATAGCTATCTAGATAGATGCGAAAGAAAGAGTGAGAGAGATAGAAGTGAGAGAGACAGACAGAGACAAAGAGAGAGAAAGAGAGAGATAAAAGAGAAAGATATATATATATGTAGATAGATGGACAGATATATCGATAGACCGATAAAAGGATAGAAATTTAGAATATATAAATTACCATGGATATATATACAAGAGGGAGTAAGAGAGATAGAGAGAGAGGGGGGGTGGAGAGAGAGAGCAGAGATGGGAGAACGAGAGAGATAAGAGAGAGAGAAAGAGACACACACACAGAGAGATATGAGAGAGACAGAGGAGAGAGCGGGAATAGAGAGAGAGACAGAGAGATAGGACAGAGTGAGACAGAGAGAGGAGCGATAGTGAGAGATGAGACAGAAAGAGGAGATAGAGGGAGAGAGGTATTGGAGAAGGCAGACAGAAAAAGAGATAGAGAGATGAGAGAGAGCAGAGATGTGAGGAAGAGAGAGAGCAGAGAGAAGACACACATACAGATATGAGAAGAGAGATATAGGAGAGAGACACACAGAGAGAGGGAGAGAGAGTTCTTTCATTTCGCACCGCCCATCAAGGCGATCGTAGTGGTCAGACTTGTACTGAAAATGATTATATGCCTTTCATTGAAAACAAAGGCAAAAATTTGACAACCCGTTTTCAAATGAAAGATCATCTCACTGATATTAAGTAGTCTATAAGAGCTGTGAAAATTCACTTCTTCTGTGAACATCTGGGTAGTCTGTCATTGTATTGATGTAAGTCCACTGGTTTGTTTCATATAAATGAGAAATTGGGAGGCAACACATTTATCATGATTGCAGCAAAACTGGGTTGAGAGACAAAAGTGATTATATGCCATTTCAAATGAAAACAGCATCATTCATCTCAGCCAGGGTTTAATTCACCAGATATAAGTTTAGTAATTTTTCAAAATATTTGAAAAATAAGGACAGATTTGTGTTCCAGCGTACTCAAATTATCTAAGTTGTTTGTGACATACTATACTCTTTTTTATTTGAGTATTTTTCAAAATAACGAATATATTAGAAGAGGCCTTGCAGCCATTTTCCTACTCTCTGCATGTAAAGTGCGTTCACCCCATACATAAATGAAATCTGCTTCATAAGACTCACATATATCCGTGACATGTATCTCTGATACACTCTGTGGAAACAGGTCTTAACTTAAAAGACTATCACTCACCTTAAATGAAGTATGCCTGTGCTCCAAATTCTTACTGTCAGAAGATTATTATCTCCGTTACTGTAACTGATGCCCCCCAAAAAAATAATTAAGAGACATGAAGATCCATATGTATTATAACATGTCAGATTCAACATGAGCAACGGTTAGTGAATTATTTTTGTTTCCCATCAAAAAAATTGTTCCGTACATCTAGTGCATTTCCACACAGGTTTTCTTAACTCGTCCCCCCCCCCTGCGTCAAATTAGAGTTTTTTCATTAAAATTGAACAATATTTACGGCTTTATTTTCAGATGGTGGAGATGGCATCTTTCTGGAAAGATTCTGCTGCGGTGGTAATTTTCCTGCGCCGATTTGGGTGACAGTTGTGTCGGCTGGCAAGCCAGCAACTCTCAGTTGAAACCTGGCTGGATGCCAATGTTCGACTTGTTGGCATCGGCCTTGAGGAACTGGGCTTGGATGAGTTTGTGAAAGGGAATATTTTAGTGGAGGTATGTTTTGTCATATATTCCACTATAATATTATATAATGCACATAAGCTTTTCTATTCTATCATGTGACAAGTGTTTCATACATATACAGTGGACCCTCTCTTATCGGGAAATCTCAGTGAATCATTAAATTGTCCTGCTTAGCCGTGGACCTGGATTTTGGTAAAATGCAGATTTATCTCATAGAGCTTCCATTGTTACACAGGTGCGATCATGCTACTGCTTATAAGCCATAATTACAGTGTCGCACATGTGCGATCATAACGTTGCCAGGCCATAACTATAGAAAGATTGTATATACACACGATTGCGGGTATGGAGCATTTTCTAGGCTTATTATTCTGCTTCCATTTCCTACCGGAGCAGGCTCTCTGGCGTGAACGGTTGATTTTTTTTAAATTTACTGCTGGCAGTGCAAGCCTTCGACTTAACCGGTTTTTGCAAACTTTCAACTTTGCGCTACCACTAGTTTTACAAGTAGATCTACCGTCAGCAACATCTAGACCGCAATGTTTTCAATCAGTTTACTCGGCTTGTTATTTTCCAATCGTTGTTTTCATTATCTGATATCTATTTATTGATGAAAGTAGTGAATGGTGTCTTCACCCCAAAAGTCCTTTGGCTTCTCAATTTCACCCTTTCACTCATCCCCACTCAGACAAACCAATGACACATTGCCGATTTTTATTGGTGCCAATTTAAGTTTGATCTCTTATGAACACTGTGTTTCAAAAAATGAAGAAAAGGATAAAATATTTTTAAAAATTCTGGCAGTTTTTAAACCACCTCTTTTTTAAATGCACGCCATAATCTTGTGTCTAACTTTGGGTAGTCTATAAGTGAAATGAACAATTTATTGTAGTCTCAGAACCCAGTGATCAAAACAAAACTTTTTTCATTCACCTGTAGCGTCACTCACTGTGGAGTGGTAGATAGAGAAGAGCGCAGAACCAAGATTGCATGGTGGATCGTTAAACCTCACATGTCCAGCCTTGTGATTGGCAGGTTGAGCGGGCAATGAAAGGCTATGGCAGTGCGCGACTTTGCTTTATAGCGCCCCATGTCAAAACCTGTATTTTTAGATACATGAAACAGGGCGGGCCAATACCTGATTTTATACCTGTGAAGAGTGTGTGGCTTATGGTAATCGTGAACCGCTCTTACAACATCGTTTACATATGGTGAAAGTTACAAACCGTGTGAGTACAATTTTGGATGTTTTGAGAAAATCAAAGAAAAGGATGTTGTGCATTTAATCTTTTTTCTCAGATATATACACGGTGTGGAAATGTCAAAACTAAGACCCAATAAGGTTGCAGCTGATTGCTCATATGGTTATTTATGGGTTTCTGTTGGTTCTTGTGCCACGGAATCCTAACTTGGCAAAGCATAGGGGCTTCCAAATGTTAAAAAGCGTGAAAAAAAGGTGTGCCCATTGAACTTACACGGTTTGCGGCCTTTCACTGTCGATATGTAATGTATAGCACGTTAAGCCCTTATACAGGTGTAGTATTTAGTAATGGTGTTTTGACACAGAAATCACAAATGGGTGTTCGAATAAATAACAATGGGGGAAATGGTGATGATGATTTAGACAAGCCCGCAAAAAAAGTATCTAGATTAGCGCGTGACCTTTCCGTTTAGAGAGGTAAAATATAATATATATAGAAAAATTTGGTTCTCTGGGATTTCTTCCAGACTGGCTGGGGTTTTCAATTACCCGGGTTCCCGGTTAGAGAGGTTCCACTATAATTCTTTCTCTCTCACAGTTCTCTCTCTTCATTACAAGAAGTGGTTGTTTTCTGTAACGTTTTACTCTTTTCTGTTGTAACATGTTTCTCACATGGTATCATTCTATATTTTTGTCATCGTTTTACTATGAAGAGTTTCCAAATTCATGTCTCAGGGAAAGACTTTTGTCTCCTGTTCTTTGTTTTGTCCAAAAGCTCTCCAGAGCAGTCTGTCTCTCGCATTTGTTTTGTCCAAAAGCTCTCCAGAGCAGTCTGTCATTTGTTTTGTCCAAAGCTCTCCAGAGCATTCTGTCTCTCGCATTTGTTTTGTCCAAAAGCTCTCCAGAGCAGTCTGTCTCTCACATTTGTTTTGTCCAAAAAGCTCTCCAGAGCAGTCTGTCTCTCGCATTTGTTTTGTCCAAAAGCCCTCCAGAGCAGTCTGTCTCTCGCATTTGTTTTGTCCAAAAGCTCTCCAGAGCAGTCTGTCTCTCACATTTGTTTTGTCCAAAAGCCCTCCAGGGTAGTCTGTCTCTCGCATTTGTTTTGTCCAAAAGCTCTCCAGAGCAGTCTGTCTCTCACATTTGTTTTGTCCAACAGCTCTCCAGAGCAGTCTGTCTCTCGCATTTGTTTTGTCCAAAAGCTCTCCAGAGCAGTCTGTCTCTCGCATTTGTTTTGTCCAAAAGCCCTCCAGGGTAGTCTGTCTCTCGCATTTGTTTCCAGTTGTTGCCAAGAATACCCGCGACTTCTCATTTCTGTCTCCATCGTTTCTATGTGCCTCTAGGTCGAGCCCTCTTTCTTTTACCCTGCGGATTCCAACGGGGAGAGCTTGTCTCGTGATACTTGTTTGAAGTTTTCTCAATGTATGCCCCACCGAACGCCATTTCCTGTTAGCAATTTAATGGGATGCCTTTATTTTTTACCTTTTGAAAAGTTTGGTTCTTGACTTATTTGTTTGTTTTTACGTCTTCTACTGGAAGTGATGTAATTAATAAGTTGTCAGGCACTGGTGAAGGGTCCTTTCGATTCATTTTATTGACATATATAGGCCCATATATATATATATATATATATACACGTTTTATCTTGCTGTTGTTTGTAGTGCCAAATCACCCTGGAATCATGAATAACAATGACAGCAATAGGACAAAAGTGATCCAATCAAATGCAAAGCAATGAACAGACTTTGAAAAAAAATATCTTTAAAGAACTTTTTTTTTTGCCAACTGATATTTTGATTATGTCTGTCTATCGATTGATACCCAAAAAATATTAGAAATTTATGTTTGAACTTGGCATATATACTGTAATACATGCTTTCATTTAAAACTGTAGGAATAAGTGAAAATATAATGTACTCTCTGAGTTCTAGGCCTTAAGAAAAAGCGAAAGCCTTGAATGCTAGACCTTTTAGGCTTTAAAAAAAAAAAATTCTCCCCACTTAATATTGGAATACAAAGGGGTGATGAAGAAATTGTTAAAAAGTCAAATTCAACAGTCATAGTATGTTTGTCAAACCCCGGCCTAGACTGCTGTTTGTACCTCACCCTTTCCTTTGTCATGCCCCCTTGCTTGGGATACAGGTGGTCCTGTAGCATCTAGACCTATGTAAACCTTGGACTATCGACTTGTCAATGTCAAGGTTCTTTTCATTAGATCTAGCACAAATTCAGCATATTTATCTTTATCACTGTCTGGCTCAATATCGGAGCCTTCAGTTGCCATGTATGTCCGCATATTTCGTCTCTTTGAATAAACTGCTTACTTGGGGTTAGATAGCCAGACATAAGTTATGATGAATGTTTTTTGTTTTACTTTGTGTGTATATGTCTTGGCATTGCATGATTTTGGCATGTATATCCTTTAAGTTGTCAATACTTGTACATTTTTTTCTTTACTTTCATTAACCATGTGTTATTAGACATTGTTTGTCTTTACCTGTGGGGGGACTCAGTAGTCCAGAGGTAAGGTATTGGTCTCTCAACCCAAAAGGTTTGAGCCCCGTCAACGGTTGAAAAGTTTTCTCTATTATTTTTTTTTTGAGTAAAATCTACACCCCGTGGTCCAGGTAGGTATATCGACACCTAGTCCCATCGGAGACGGACGATAAAAAAGGAGGTCCCATGTGTAGATCACAACACTGTGCACGTTAATGATCCCTTGGCTATTTACAGGGCAGTATGGGCAAAAAAAATTTAAATCCTACGAAAAGCCCTAAGATCACCTTAGTTGTGGATATATATCAAATAAATATAATCTGTATTAGCCGCTGAGAGACCGGCAATTTTGTGACTGGTTTTATTTTTCTGACGTGCTTTTTCTATCTTGTTTATGGGGTTTTTTTGGTTATTTATTTGTTTTCTGTTTTGTTTTGGGTTTTTTCTTATTATAGATTTTTTTGCCTGCTGCTGTACAATTTTAATGAACTATACAATGTATCTAACAGCTGAGTCTTGATTCTCAGCCGCCTCTCATTCAACATAACTTTTCTGTTCGCAGAGCTTTACATTGACTTGAAAAAGGAGTGTTATAAAAAACTGGGTTTCAGACGGTGAGTTTTATCTGGCGTGTGTGTTGTGTACCCTGGTACTGGTGCTGATACCTCCAGTGCACTAATGTGTATTAGACTTTTTAATGATCATACTAATTGTAGACTTCTATTTACGTCTTAGTGTTGCTTTGTTTGTTCAAGGTGTTTATGTTTTAGGAATTTTTATGTTTATGTTACAAAAATGATGGCGTCTGCATCAAAGTTTTAATCATGTTTTCAAGACGAGTTTGTGTGAAATTTCTAAATATTGCAACAAATCCTGATAAAAAAAATTTTTAAACTGCTGTTGTATACCACTGAAAACTTACACAATTTGTTTCTTGAAACACACATTTACAAGCTTTTGAAAAATGTTTGAAAGTACAGTCTGTCTTGTCTTTGTTAATTGTATTATTTTTCTTTCAATATATAGAAAGTTTATTGGGAATTACAATTACGATATAGCAAAGATACTAAGATAAAGGAGCCACAGTGGATTGAAATCAAAAGGGATAAATGACAAAAAACTGACAAATCCACCAATAAAGACAGAACAAACACATGACATTTCGGGTATAACCCTTTGTCAGACATAAAGCAAGGAATATCTAGATCTAGAAAATATCAATAGATATCAGAAACTTATTGTCAGATAAAACAAGAGATATCTAGATGTAGAAACTTATTTGTCAGATAAAAAACAAGAAATATCTAGATCTAGAAACTTATTGTCAGATAAAAAACAAGGAATATCTAGATGTAGAAACTTATTGTCAGATAAAAACAAGGAATATCTAGATGTAGAAATTTATTGTCAGATAAAAAACAAGGAATATCTAGAAACTTATTGTCAGATAAAAAACAAGGAATATCTAGATTGTCAGATAGAATAAACTTATTGTCAGATAAAAAACAAGGAATATCTAGATCTAGAAAATCAGATTATTAGATCAGAAACTTATTGTCAGATAAAAACAAGGAATATCTAGATGTAGAAACTTATTGTGAGATCAGAATATAGAAAAACAAGGAATATCTAGATCTAGATCAGATAAAAAACAAGAATATCTAGATGTAGAAACTTATTGTCAGATAAAAAACAAGGAATATCTAGATGTAGAAACTTATTGTCAGATAAAAAACAAGGAATATCTAGATGTAGAAACTTATTGTCAGATAAAAAACAAGGAATATCTAAAGATGTAGAAACTTATTGTCAGATAAAAAACAAGGAATATCTAGATGTAGAAACTTATTGTCAGATAAAAACAAGGAATATCTAGATGTAGAAACTTATTGTCAGATAAAAACAAGGAATATCTAGATGTAGAAATTTATTGTCAGATAAAAAACAAGGAATATCTAGATGTAGAAACTTATTGTCAGATAAAAAACAAGGAATATCTAGATGTAGAAACTTATTGTCAGATAAAAACAAGGAATATCTAGATGTAGAAACTTATTGTCAGATAAAAAACAAAGAATATCTAGATCTAGAAACTTATTGTCCAGATAAAAAACAGAATATCTAGATGTAGAAAACTTATTGTCAGATAAAAAACAAGAATATCTAGATGTAGAAACTTATTGTCAGATAAAAAACAAGGATATCTAGATGTAAAAACTTATTGTCAGATAAAACAAGGAATATCTAGATGTAGAAACTTATTGTCAGATAAAACAAGGAATATCTAGATGTAAGAAACTATTGTCAGATAAAAACAAAGATATCTAGATGTAGAAACTTATTGTCAGATAAAAAAAAGGAATATCTAGATGTAGAAACTTATTGTCAGATAAAAAACAAAGATATCTAGATGTAGAAACTTATTGTCAGATAAAAACAAGAATATCTAGATGTAGAAACTTATTGTCAGATAAAAAACAAGGAATATCTAGATCCGTATTCAGCGTCACACGAGTTGATTTCAGACAAAAAAACAAAGGAATAGAGGAGAAAAATCAAGAAAGGAAAAGATGATATAGATAATAAGAATTGTCAGATAAAAAAGTTAAAGACTGTAATATATCGATAAGAATGAGTAGAAATTGAATAATAAAGATAAAAAATAATAAGAATATCTAGATGAATAATAGAAACTTATGAGTGATATAAGAATGGTAAAGTAAGGAATAATAAAGAAAGGAAAAAAACAGTGATGTGAGTGATGATAAGAATGAAGGAATATCTAGATGTGAAACTTATTGTCAGGAAAAAGAACAGTGATATGAGTGATGATAAGATAAAAACAAGGAATATCTAGATGTAGAAACTTATTGTCAATAATAGATGTAGAAACTTATTGTCAGATAAAAACAGAGGAATATCTAGAGTAGAAACTTATTGTCAGTGATCTAGATAAGTCAGATAAAAAACAAGGAATATCTAGTGGAAAAACTTAAGATAAAAAACAAGATATATCTAGATGGACAACTTATTGTCAGGCAAGGAATATCTAGATCTAGAAAAAGCGTCACAGTGTGATTTCAGAAGACAAGAAAGAAAGGAGGAAGAAATAAAGAGTGAGTAGAGAGGAGAAAAAAAGAAAAGGGCCGTGATATGGTGATAATAAGAATGAGTAGGAGTAGAGAATTGAATAATAAAGAAAGTTAAAGACTGTAATATAATTGTGATAAAAAGAAATAGATAAATAAAAGTTAAAGGTGATATGAGATAATAAAATATATAAGTAGTAAGTGATAATAAGAATGATAGAAAAGGAGAGGAAAAGGCAGTGATGTGATGATGATAAGAATGAGAAGAAGTAGAGATGTGAATAATAAAGAAGGAAAAGAAAAGAGTGATGGATGTGTGTAAATAATAAAGGAAGACAGTGATATGGTGATGAAGTAAGAATGAGTGGAAAAGGGATACAAATAACAAGAGGCCAGAGAATGGGGTTTAGATATAGAAAAGAATAGATAAATAAAATAAGATAGAAATATATAAGTAGTAAAGTAATAAAAAGGAGAGAGGCAGAGGGACATAGGAAACAAGAAGTGAAAAGGATAACAAGACCAGGACAAGACAAAGAAATGATAGAAGGAAGTACCAACAAGGTAAAAATTTACAATTGAGGTGTGAAAAGTATACAAATGTATGCTTTGATTTATGAGATAAAGCAAACGACTTCTCTGAAAAGCCAAAAGTCGAGACAAAAGGCAGATTGATGCTTGTCCGTCGGTGTGAAAGAACAAAATCTCGGTTAGTTATAGGAACGATGCTATATATAGTGATGGTACAGAGCAGTGCGCATATTCATATTCCATGGAGACGAGCTCTGCATCAAGAGGGAGAAGCAAACCACTCCATTGCCATGACTATATGTATATTTTATAGAAGCGCACATGTGTAAGTGAGTGTGTTTGAGTTCTTGCTGGGATGATATTTTCCGCTTTTAAACAAGTTAAACGCGTGCCGTAAAGGAGCAAATTTTACTTTCCATCTCCAGGTTTCCGTTTTAGACAGGTAGAAATATAGCAATTTATATTGGGGGGGGGGAGCTTTTGGTTTAGACAAGTTTCTGTTTTAGCGGGTTTGACTGTATTTAGGATCTGTAAAAAACGGACTGGAGAGAAGGGTGGACTGGAGAGAAGAGTGGGCAGGAGAGGAAAGCGAAGGGCGATGCAGGCACCAACTTACCAAATGTTATAAACTCCTCTAGATAGTTTAGTAAGAGTTAGAGAAAAACTTAAAATGTTTGTGTACAGAATTGTCTTGATGCATGTTTGGCAACAATACCCGATGGCATTTGTACAATTCTGTGTTCACTTTACACCTTGAGTCCAAATCTGGTCTTAAGAGCAATGATTTTTCTTTTGTACTTTCAGACTTAATGTGTTTACTTTAATGCCCTCTCTTCTGAACCAGAATAGCTGAAGCGCTTTGTCAGAGGTACAGTATTAAATTGTTGTTGTGCATTCTCTTTCAGTTACTGTATTTGTCTTGTCTTTGACTTTTTCTCTCTGTCCCTCTTTGTTTTCTCTCTCTCTCTCTCTCTCTCATCTCTCGTCTCTCTCTCTCTCTCTTCCTCTCTCTTTCTCTCTCCTCTCTCTCTCTCTCTCGTCCTTCTCTCTCTCTCTCTCTTCTCTCTCTCTCTCTCTCTCTCTCTCTCTCTCTCTTCTCTCTCTCTCTTCTCTCTCTCTCTCTCTCTCTCTCTCATCTCTCTCTCTCATCTCTCTCTCTCTCTCTCTCTCTCTCTCTCTCTCTCTCTCTCTCTCTCTCTCTCATCTCTCTCTCTCTCTCTCATTTCTCTCGTCTCCTTCTACTCTCTCTCCTCTCTCTCCTCTCTCTCTCTCTTCTCTCTCTCTCTCTCTCTCTCTCTCTCTTCTCTCCTCTCTCTCTCTCTCTCTCTCTCTCTCCTCTCTCTCTCTCTCTCTCTCTCTCTCTCTCTCTCTCTCCTCTCTCTCTCTCTCTCTCCTCTCTCTTCTCTCTCTCTTCTCTCTCTCTCTCTCTCTCTCTCTCTCTCCTCTCTCTCTCTCTCCTTCTCTTTCTCTTTCTCATCATTATTCCTGTTGGAATTACCATTTCTTAAATACAATATTTAGTTCCAGTTAAAAAATGCACACTAACCCATTTCTCAAATGAACGTAAAGCTTATACTGAGCTAAAGCAATTAAATAGCAATAGTCAATACACTGTGGAAACACAGCAAATTCTTAAACACCTTTTCATATAAATTGTTTTAGATTTGCTTTAATCCAATGCGACTTTGAAATTTTCTCTCACGTGCCATGGTGAGGCACATACATTTATTGCCAATTATATAATTCTAATGATTAATTTGCGGTTACTGAAACTGAAAGAAAACAGAAAAAAACACAAAAAAAAAATTTTCAACACAATCTTGACTATTACAGGGAAAACCCTTGTGCAGATTAATCTAGGAGAGCTTTAATTGTTACCCTGTTAAACATGGTGTCATAAAAAAAAAATTTGGGTGGGGGCAGCTTAAAAAAAATGTGTTAGCTTGAATTGAAATTATTTTTGGTGGTGCATCATCATTTAAAATATGGTCATAAATATTTCAGAGTAAAGAGAAAAAAAGGATCAGTTGGCAATCTTCAAGGCTTGATGCGCTGTGCAGAAATGGATGGTGCCTTAGTCGTCAAACAAAGGTATTGGTTGATATTTCTTCGAGTAGAGGGTAGTCATTACTGTCTTTGGTTCCATTTTTGAAGATTTCCTTTCACACGTGATGTATACACATTCTTAATTCTTCTCTTACTGGTACTGATCACTGCTTATAATATACTCTCAAACCTTTCAATGTGTTCAAGGTCTTTTCTCTCTCTCTCTCTGTCCTCTTCTGTCTCTCTGTCTCGTCTCTGTCTCTGTCTCCTGTCCCTGTCTCTCTCTCTCTCTCTCTCATCTCTTCTCTCTCTTCGTCCTCTCCTCTCTCTCTCTCTCTCTCTCTCTCTCTCTCTCTCGCATCTCTCTCTCTTCTCTCTCTCTCTCTCCTCTCTCCCTCCCTCTCGCTCTCTCTCTCTCTCTCTCTCTCTCTCTCTCTCTCTCTCTCTCTCTTATCTCCCTTCCCCACTTTCTCTCACATAATCTAGCTATCTCTATCCATCTATATATCTCTGTTTTTCTTTCTTCCCCATCCCTCCTTACCTGATAGCTCTTGATAGCTAACAAAATTTAAATGTACAATTACGGCAGATCAATTTTCTCATGTCACGCAGGGAATGTCATGGATGAACTAAAACTGAAATCTTTGTTCCCCAGCTTTGAAACCTCATGCATAACCTATTTGCATTTAAATTGTTAGGGGACCTTACCCCTTAACAACTGTAACTGGGAAATGTGTGGTGTAGGGGCAGGGGGCCTTTTTTTTCCTTCTGTTTTTATTTATTTTGTTTTATATTATTTGTTCTCTATACCTTATTTTTGTTTTATATTATTTGTTCTCTATACCTTATTTTGTTTTATATTATTTGTTCTCTATACCTTATTTTGTTTTATATTATTTGTTCTCTATACCTTATTTTGTTTTATATTATTTGTTCTCTATACCTTATTTTGTTTTATATTATTTGTTCTCTATACCTTATTTTGTTTTATATTATTTGTTCTCTATACCTTATTTTGTTTTTCGCTTACACTACAGACACCTTATAAAGGTCTCAGTTCAAAGGTGTCAAGGAAGTGCCAGTTTGTGTGTTCTTGTACTCAAAACTAATTAGTCGCTCCTTGGCCTATGTTGGAATATGTTGTGTTATTTTCTTTCTCCTTGATTTTTGTTCTCTACCTTATTTTGTTTTTAAACACTGAGACACCTTTATAGGGTCTCAGTTCAAAGGTGTCAAGGGAAGTGCCAGTTTGTGTGTTCTTGTACCAGAACTAATTAGTCGCTCCTTGGCCTATGTTGGAATATGTTGTGTTATTTTCTTCTCCTTGATTTTTGTTTTGGTGGCTTTTGATAAGTTTTGTAAATGATTAGTGTTTGCTTCTTTTAAGGGTTTCATTCTTTAGAAAAATTGTTTGTTTTAGTGTTTCATTCTTTAGAAAAAATTGTTTTTTTTAGTGTTTCATTCTTTGAAAAATAGTTTTTTTTTAGTGTTTTATTCTTTAGAAAAATTGTTTGTTTAGTGTTTCATTCTTTAGAAAAACAATTTTTTAGTATTTCATTCTTTAGAAAAAAATTTGTTTAGGTTCGTAGTCGGGGGGGGGGGGGGGGGGGGATAAAAATTCAGATTTTTTCTTTTTCAGCGTTTTGTTTGTTTATTTTGTAAACATTCAATTTTTTATTTGGGGCAATCTTGTATGTATCTATGAAATGAATTTTGGGATATTTATGGTCTGACATCAGTCTTAATAAAAGGGCTTTGTTTTCTCTAACAATTTTAAGTCAGCTTGTAGGCTTTCCAGGTCATTGAATTAAAAGCATAGTGCATTTGTTGACATTAAGGGCATTGACGAGAGTGTCAAAGTTCTCAAGATTTTGTAAGGTTCTGCTACAGTCTCGTATTTTTGTTGTTGTTCTGATGGATATTTTCAATTTGTTGGAATAGCCCTTAATTATGCATCACTATTTTGAAACAAATTATCTAAGGGGAAGAACTCCGGCATATCCTTTAGCAGGATAATTTAAGCCGATTTAAAGCTTCCTTTGCCACATACTTTAATGTAAAAGTTAACAGGCGACGTAAGGCTAGTGATAAAGCCAATTTTCGAAAAGAAGAAGAAAAACAACCCAAACATTATAGTACTGAAAACAAAAAACTCGACGAAATCTTTAGAGTTGAACTGAAGGTTGAAGATTGGTTGGAAATGCTTCAACTGATTGCTACCTTAACGGTTGATAAAAGTCTGACACTGAAACCAGGTATTGATGCGTGTTAACGATACGTTTGGTGGAGACCCAAGCTACTGACATTCTGGGCACAGAGAGATATTATTATAGCCAGTCTCGCTCAAACTTAGTGTTGTCTAACATAGCAACTTGCTTTTTGAAAAATGGATGGCACATTCCTCTTTGACTCTGGACCATCGAGTTTTTGTACACGTGTATAAGGACAAGAACAAAACAAGAAAAATGCAACAAAAATTTTCTCTAATTTATTTGTTTCATGTCTGCCTGGATTAGGATATCAAATATGAAAATATTACGTCAAGCATTTACTCTGGTAGCTCAATTGATAGAGTGTCTGACTGCTACGCACAAGGTTTGAGTTCCTGGCAAAAAATTTCTGGCCCTCCTGTTGACCCAGCAGCGAAATGGGTAGCTAGGTCTATTCAGACTCAGCAAAAGTAAAAAGCAAAAGTTCCTGGGTTCTATAGCGTGAAGCAGAACAGGTGAAAATGATCACCTCCTGGACAGAACGCAGGTTTTTACTCTCAAGCCAGCGCTTGTACCCATTTGCACCTGGGTGGAGTGGAGGAAAATGCGTGTTACATGTCTTTCCCAAGGAACTTGCGTCAGACCACAGCTTTGCTAGGATTCAAACTGGGATTCTCGTGATCCCCAGATCCGGCAGCCTAACGTTCAACCGCCGACAACTGCGCCCAATTAAGAGCGGCCTGGAAATATTAGTAAAGCTACCACATCGTACGTATATACCTAGAAAAATCAGGACTTTACTCCTGGTTATCCTTCTCTCAACTCTGAATAGGAGAATTTCTTTTAAGTTACTCTCCAGAAAAAGCAGATGGTTTGGTTTTTGTTTGAGCATTACGATATATTCTATGTCGTTGCATATATTACGTATGACATGGTAAGACGGACTTATGGCATGGTAATAATGAAAGCGAAGGAATGCTTGGGTAAGGTTTTGAAGCACTTTATTCTCTCACATTAGCTTATCTTATATTTGCATGGTCAGTTGGGTGAAGGCTTGTCAGCATTGAAGATCAAAGGCAACTCAGCACTGGTAGAAATCCATTTCTGTTACTGCTAAGACGTTTTCTCATACACCCAGCATACTGTCAGAAACGGTATTTCACACTGCATTCATATTGCAGTTTGCAGGTCAGGAGTGACTCAGGTGTGAAGGGGGGGTTTATGAATAAATGTGATACATACAGACGTGATATTGATACAGAGCCCCATAAGGTTACCACAAGACAAATATAAATTGATTAAATAATTTAAATAATAACGTCAACCAGAGTTAAACCTATGATCTCCGCATCAGCACCCTCACGACCTCTGTATCAGCATCCTATATATGACCGTTGCATCAGTTCCCTATGATACGACACCCCATGATGTTCGCGTTGGCACCCCATGATGTTTGCGTTGGCACCCCATGATGTTCGCGTTGGCACCCCATGAGCGTTCGCGTTGGCACCCCACCCCGTGACGTTCGCGTTGGCACCCCGTGACGTTTGCGTTGGCACCCCATGATGTTCGCGTTGGCAACTCATGATGTTCACGTTGGCACCCCATGTTCACGTTGGTAACTCATGATGTTCCGTTGGCAACTCATGATGTTCACGTTGTCTCTCGTTGGCATCTGTTCGCGTTGGCACCCCATGATGTTTTTGTCAGTCTCTTATCTTTTAGATTTGTCATAAGCAAACCCTTGACTCACTGTTTGTATTCATAATCATTTTTCAATTTCAATGTTAATATGTATGTACGTATGTCTCATTTTTCAATTTCAATGTTAATATGTATGTATGTATGTCTCATTTTTCAATTTCAATGTTAATATGTATGTATGTCTCATTTTTTCAAATTCAATGTTAATATGTATGTACGTATGTCTCATTTTCAATTTCAATGTTAATATGTATGTACGTATGTCTCATTTTCCCGATTTCTCAAGCGCCTTGTCAAACGAAAAATTGTCTCGAATGAACAACAAAGATTTACTATTATTATTATTTTAAATAAGTCTTTGTGAGTCTGTTCCTGTCAGAAGATAAGATACAGACTTTTAATTCCATCTTATTAACTCGAGCTACACCAATGTATTTTTGTTTTTCTCTTCCTCTCTTTCTATTCCTTATACTACATGTATCATTGTTTCCTTCCAGATGGCACAGCTTTGCTGACTTACAAGCAAGAGATCCCGGTGATCACGTTATTTTATGAGGTCCTCAAAGTGCTGGGCATTGAGGCACCGTGACACAGTTGCATCCGATGTGGTAGCCATGGAGTGCACGGAAGAACGCCTGTGCCTGCCAGCTAAAGTTAGATTATAACGGCAATGCATTGAATCAAAATTACTGTTGTGTTCTGTTTATCAAGACATGTTGAAATCATCCATATTTGATTTTTTTTTCTTTTTCGTAATAAGAATCCTTTATATTTTTGTCATAATTTCCGATTCTAGTTGATCATAGTTTGATAAGTTTTAGGAATTTCAAATTACCATCAGATAATTATACTATAATCTCTTTTTCCTTCCCAGGCTTTTGTTTATTTTTTGTTTTATGATCTGTTTCAAACACTAGATTAGGTCAACGTCTGTTAGGTCTCTTTTGCATTTGTTCTTTTTCGTATATTTTATTAGAATGGATTGATGCCAATTATTGCTTTAATGTTGTCGATTTTTTCTAAAAATAATTCACTTGTTTGCTTTTATTTTTAAATGCAAGTTTTATTTTCATCAGTATCATTAACTGAAAATCAAAATGATATAAGTTGGGTTGTTTTCCTTATCTGATACATTCCTGTGTTTAAACAAACAAGATTCCTTTATTTTTTCTCAATATGCTTTAAGTTTAAGTTGTGAGACTATCTTCGTACCAAACTGAATGTCCAGATGCTTAATGTGTGGAACATTTTACGGTTAAAGCATGATCATATTTCAATATTTCAAATCAAAATACTCTTGGTTGTGCTAGACCTAAGGAAGTAGCCGCCATTTGTGACACAGATTATGTTGGCATACACATTAATTGTCAAACAACATCCTTCTGCTATTTCCCCCTGAGGCCAAATGATTTTTTTTTTTTTTATTAATGTTTCTGTTGTCAGACAATCAACCCTGCTTTGAAACTAAGAGTCTAACTCTTTCACAAGATTGATTTCCCCATGATTTACACTTCTTGCAGTGTTAGAGTAGTTAGACAACACTTTTGATTCTGATGAAATATTTGTTTATGTCACATTAGTCGAATATAATGTCTGTGCAGTCACTACTTAACTGCTAGTAAGCAATATCACATTAGTTGAATGTAATGTCTGTCCAGTCACTACTTAACTGCTAGTAAGCAATATCATATTAGTCGATGTAATGTCTGTCTTGTCACTACTTATCTGCTAGTAAGCAATATCATTAGCCAGAGTTTGTTTAGGAAGAGGACCGGTCTTTGTGTATATCAGCATTGTTGGAATTGTTTTTGAAGAAGATCCCATGTTGGGGAAGCTAGCTGGTTTAAGTAGTCTGTTTTTGGTCGGGTCGTTTTTTCATAAATACATTAGATTTAAAACATATATATATATTTTTGTAAACATATTATCCTTTTCTTTAGTTAATCTCCACTATTATCCTCTTCTTTAGTTAGTCTCCATATTATCCTCTTCTTTAGTTAGTCTCCACTATTATCCTCTTCTTTTAGTTAGTCTCCACTATTATCCTCTTCTTTAGTTAGTCTCCACTATTATCCTCTTCTTTAGTTAGTCTCCACTATTATCTTCTTCTTTCAAGTTAGTCTCCCACTAAGTATTAACCTCTTCTTTAGTTAGTCTGCACTATTAACCTCAGGAAAAAACAGCTGTAGCTGTTCGCAACTACAAAGTTTCATTGTTCTCATTTTATGCCTGCAAAATCTGTCACTCTCATTTATATTCGGTGTATAAATAATCATGATACAGCATGTGACAGTTTGTTGCTGGAACAATAGCTTCTTTTAAAAAATTATATATACTTTCCTATATTTGTGACTTTAAAAGTTTCTCCTTGAATATCGCTATGAAGTGTAAATTGAGGTTACAGAGTAGTATTCTTGTCATCATTTTACACTACAGCCCTGTGTTAATACTGACATCCCTGTGTTAACACTGACAGCCCTGTTAACACTGATTGTAACTATGATTCCCATCTTACTATGGGTTATCTTGATATGTTGTTGTTTTTTAATCACAATCAGTCATTATCATCACATCAACAAATGTGCTTTGAAAACATTTTGATTATTATTATTATTATTCAAACGCTGCAGCCATTGATTGGCCGTTATGACGTCATTTCTCTCAAGTCTCAAATAGAGACAGAAAGATGACCCGAATATCCTCGGACACAGAAACATCTTCAGTGTGTTACATCTGCTGTCCATGGGATGCCATCGATGGGTTGCTGTGCTTGAAACTCACTGCCGGCTTGTTTTTGTGATGAGTCAACTTTTACATTCCGATTCCACATAATAATATATTATTTGATTCAGCCTTGAGACAAACGTGACATTTTATCACAAATTATATTTATATTGATGAATTGTGATTTAATAGATTTTTTTCCTACTGGCAGATTCATGGTTTTTGCATTGTTTTTTTAATTATATATTGTTATTGATGTTATTACATGTGTCAACATGATGATATGTTTAACGTTTAAGTAATTTGTGGTACTACACATTTTGCTCAGAAGGTAGTCGGTGTTTGGTGGGAGCTGCTGGTAGTCGTATTTCCTCCTTGTTTTCTTTCACTGACACTCTTTCATAATATATGTATGTCTTTTATTTTGCTTCTTCCTCTTAATTCACCCTGAGATCATCGCATATGGTGGACGGAGTAAATTCCAATGAAACAATCAAAGTTTAGAATGTAAATGAAACAATGGATGGTCGGTGGGAGCTGCCGGTAAGTCCACTCCTTTCATTTCACCTTTGCGTTTATTGTTCGTCTTTTTGATACTTCTTGTGAGGCATTGTAATTGTAGCTGAAACCATAGTGTTATGAGCTTGAAATCATGGTGACTTTGGTTCTAGCCCCAGGCTGGCACAGGTTTGAGTTTGTTTTTCCAAACCTTACTCTTAGTAGGGAAAAGTACTTCACTCTACTTTCCTCACTTGACTTAGGTGTAAATGATTACTCAGCTATAGGTGGAGAAAGATCTTGTAAAAATGTTAGTACGAAGCGCTTAACAGGCTTGTACTGCATGCTCCCCGGGAAATTGAGAAGGACTGAATAAAATGACCTGCTAGGGGATAAATTTTGTACAGTGGGGTGAGCCTGCACTTGTGCAGGGATACAGACTATAGATCCATCTTTGTCTTTCTTTATTCATGCTGACATCACCATATATGGCAGATGGGGTAAATTCCAGTTAAACAAGTAAAGAAATAATTTATTGACATTGAATACACTCAAGCTGCGTTATGCCACCTGCCGCTAAACCACCTTCTCATTCGCTGCCTTCTCACTCATTGTCTTCTCATTATCTTCTCACTCATTGTCTTCTCACTGACTGCCTTCTCACTCATTGTCTTCTCATTGATGCCTTCTCACTCATTGTCTTTCACTGACTGCCTTCTCACTCATTGTCTTCTCACTCATTGTCTTCTCACTGACTGCCTTCTCACTCATTGTCTTCTCACTGACGCCTGCCTTCTCTAACTCATTGTCTTCTCACTGACTGCCTTCTCACTCATTGTCTTCTCACTCATTGTTTTCTCATTCGCTGCCTTCTCACTCATTGTCTTCTCACTCATTGTCTTCTCATTCGCTGCCTTCTCACTCATTGTCTTCTCACTCATTGTCTTCTCATTCGCTGTCTTCTCACTCATTGCCTTCTCACTCATTGTCTTCTTCACTCATTGCCTTCTCACTCATTGTCTTCTCATTCGCTGTCTTCTCATTAGCTGCCTTCTCACTCATTGTCTTCTCACTCATTGTCTTCTCACTCATTGTCTTCTCACTCGCTGTCTTCTCACTCATTGTCTTCTCACTCATTGTCTTCTCACTCATTGCCTTCTCACTCATTGTCTTCTCTCATTCGCTGTCTTCTCACTCATTGTCTTCTCACTTGCTGCCTTCTCACTCATTGTCTTCTCACTCGCTGTCTTCTCACTCATTGTCTTCTCACTGACTGTCTTCTCACTCATTGTCTTCTCACTCGCTGCCTTCTCACTCATTGTCTTCTCACTCGCTGCCTTCTCACTCATTGTCTTCTCACTCACTGTCTTCTCACTCATTGTCTTCTCACTCACTGCCTTCTCACTCATTGTCTTCTCACTCGCTGCCTTCTCACTCATTGTCTTCTCACTTGCTGCCTTCTCACTCATTGTCTTCTCACTCACTGTCTTCTCACTCATTGTCTTCTCACTCGCTACCAGACTCTTCCATTTGCACAGGTCAGAGAGGATACAAAAACAATGCAATCCTCATTATAATATGGCTATCCACCAATGATCTGACATCAACATTCCTTAAAACTTATTGTGAAATACAAATTTATTCTTTCCGAAGGAATGCAATGTCGGGCTGATCCTGGCAGTAGTAGGATTTTAACCCAGGCCCGACAATGTAAGGATTCTAACGAAGGTCTGACATTGTAAGGATTCTAACCAAGGTCTGACATTGTAAGGATTCTAACCAAGGTCTGACATTGTAAGGCTTCTAACCAAGGTCTAACATTGTAAGGATTCTAACCAAGGTCTGACATTGTAATGACTCTAACCAAGGTCTGACATTGTAAGGATTGTAACCAAGGTCTGACATTGTAAGGATTCTAACCAAGGTCTAACATTGTAAGGGATTTTAACCAAGGTCCAACATTGCAAGGATTTTAACCAAGGTCCAACATTGTAAGGATTCTAACCAAGGTCCACATTGTAAGGATTCTAACCAAGGTCTAACATTGTAACTAGGATTTTAACCAAGGTCCGACATTATAAGGATTCTAACCAAGGTCCGACATTGTAAGGATTCTAACCAATGTCCAATATTGTACGGTCTAACATTCTAAGGATTCTAACCAAGGTCTGACATTGTAACTAGGATTCAAACCAAGGTCTGACATTGTAACTAGGATTTAAACCAAGGTCCGACATTGTAAGGATTCTAACCAAGGTCCGACATTGTGAAAGGATTCTAACCAAGGTCCAACATTCTGGTCCAACATTGAAAGGATTCTAACCAAGGTCCGATATTGTAAGGATTCTAACCAAGGTCCAACATTGTAAGGATTCTAACCAAGGTCCAACATTGTAAGGATTCTAACCAAGGTCTCACATTGTAAGGATTCTAACCAAGGTCCAACATTGTAATTGTAAGGATTTTAACTAAGGTCTAACATTGTAAGGATTGTAACCAAGGTCTAACATTGTAAGGATTCTAACCAAGGTCCAACATTGTCTAATTGTAAGGATTCTAACCAAGGTCTAACATTGTAAGGATTCTAACCAAGGTCTGACATTGTAATTGTAAGGATTCTAACCAAGGTCTGACATTGTAACATTGTAAGGATTCTAACCAAGGTCTGACATTGTAAGGATTCTAACCAAGGTCCAACATTGTAATTGTAAGGATTCTAACCAAGGTCCAACATTGTAAGGATTCTAACCAAGGTCTGACATTGTAAGGATTCTAACCAAGGTCCAACATTGTAAGGATTCTAACCAAGGTCCAACATTGTAAGGATTCTAACCAAGGTCCAACATTCTAAGGATTCTAACCAAGGTCCAACATTGTAAGGATTCTAACCAAGGTCTAACATTGTAAGGATTCTAACCAAGGTCCAACATTGTAAGGATTCTAACCAAGGTCCAACATTGTAAGGATTCTAACCAAGGTCCAACATTGTAAGGATTCTAACCAAGGTCTAACATTGTAAGGATTCTAACCAAGGTCTAACATTGTAAGGATTCTAAGGTCTAACATTGTAAGGATTCTAACAAAGGACATTGATTTTAACCAAGGTCCAACATTGTAAGGATTCTAACCAAGGTCTGCAACATTGTAAGGATTCTAACCAAGGTCTAACAGGATTCTAACACAGGTCCAACATTGTAAGGATTCTAACCAAGGTCTAAATTGTAGTCTAAGGATTCTAACCAAGGTCCAACATTGTAAGGATTCTAACAAGGTCCAACATTGTAAGGATTCTAACCAAGGTCTAACATTGTAAGGATTCTAACCAAGGTCTAACATTGTAATTGTAAGGATTCTAACCAAGGTCTAACATTGTAAGGATTCTAACCAAGGTCCAACATTGTAAGGATTCTAACACAGGTCTAACATTGTAAGGATTCTAACCAAGGTCCTACATTGTAAGGATTCTAACCAAGGTCTAACATTGTAAGGATTCTAACCAAGGTCCAACATTGTAATTGTAAGGATTCTAACATTGTAAGGATCTAACATCTGTAAGGGTTCTAACCAATTGTAATTGTAAGGATTCTAACCAAGGTCTAACATTGTAAGGATTCTAACCAAGGTCTAACATTGTAAGGATTCTAACCAAGGTCTAACATTGTAAGGATTCTAACCAAGGTCTAACATTGTAAGGATTCTAACCAAGGTCTAACATTGTAAGGATTCTAACTAATCTAACCAACGTCCAACCAAGGTCTAACATTGTAAGGATTCTAACCAAGGTCTAACATTGTAAGGATTCTAAGGTCCAACAAGGTAACCAAGGTCCAACATTGTCTAAAGGATTCTAACCAAGGTCTAACATTGTAAGGATTCTAACCAAGGTCACACTAAGGGTTTTAACCAAGGTCCTAACATTGTAAGGATTCTAACCAAGGTCTGACATTGTAAGGATTCTAACCAAGGTCTAACATTGTAAGGATTCTAACCAAGGCCAACATTGTAAGGATTCTAACCAAGGTCCAACAAGGATTCTCCAGGTCTGACATTGTAAGGATTCTAACACAGGTCCAACATTGTAAGGGTTCTAACACAGGTCTAACATTGTAAGGTTCTAACCAAGGTCTAACATTGTAAGGATTCTAACCCAGACCCGACATTGCTAAGGATTCTAACCAAGACCCGACATTGTAAGGATTCTAACCCTGATTCTGATTGGTGAGCTGGACGAAGACACCAATGGAGATGGCAATGGCAAATGCAGCTCAACCCATCCAAGTATTCCAAGTGCTCTGTTATATCAGTCAATCTCAAATAAACTCTTAAACAACCCTCATCAGCTATACTATGACTACACATTGCGTTGCCACTTGAATGCTACCCCATACCTCAGCATGTGATACACCTCACCAAAACGCGAAAATGAGATAACTACATCGACAACGTGTATACCGCACCGTAGCAACTTTCCAAGAAATCGTAAGGATCTATCACGTGCAACTTCCAAGAAATCGTAAGGATCCACCACGTGCAACTTTCATCAACACCCAACGAAAGTGATAGCGCGGGCATACTGACTATCAGTATCACTATCACTGGTTGTGTCCGACTCCAAAATTTGCCTGTGCACCGTGAGAGTGAGACCCCTGCTGTAGAGTTCATATAATATAATATAATATAAAATAGATCAAAACCCAAAGACAAGATGCATGGTTTGCAACAAACAGTCAGTCCAGAGATCCAGGGTGTGTCACACTCACACAAGCCCTTGAAAAATTCAAATTACAGGGTGTGTCACACTCACACAAACCTTTGAAAAACTCAAATTACAGGGTGTGTCACACTCACAATGTCCTTGAAAAACTCAAATTACAGGATGTGTCACACTCACACATGTCCTTGAAAAACTCAAATTACAGGGTGTGTCACATTCACACAAACCTTTGAAAAACTCAAATTACAGGATGTGTCACACTCACACATGCCCTTGAAAAACTCAAATTACAGGGTGTGTCACACTCACACAAACCTTTGAAAAATTCAAATTACAGGATGTGTCACACTCACACATGCCATTGAAAAACTCAAATTACAGGGTGTGTCACACTCACACAAGTCCTTGAAAAACTCAAATTACAGGGTGTGTCACACTCACACAAACCTTTGAAAAACTCAAATTACAGGGTGTGTCACACTCACACTTGCCATTGAAAAACTCAAATTGTAGCGATTGTATTTGTAAGATTCAGAAACACAGCCGGTCTCGCCCACTCTTTCAATTAAAATTAAAGACACTACTAAAGGCAATTCAGGCATCAACTTCCCCAATCACTACCTTCAAAGCTATCGATATCACTCTACCAAACGCGGCAACAGAATTCAAACACATACAACCACGCACCAGAATAGACATCTATAAATATATAGGTTCATCCCAGAACTGAAATCAATTGGAATAAGGCATAGGCTACTATCACATTCACATGTTATGCTGAAGAACAAAGAGATAGATGACTTCAAACAGGCTCTAGCCTCATTTATGTCTCTAAAATATTGACTGTGTCTATGTGCTATGTTACTGTTACTACTGTTAATTGTACAGTTGCGGCGATGGGCATACTTTTCGCCGTTCTGAAACTCAAATTACAGATCTACATCCCACCGGCGCCATAACATCACAGATGAGACAATGAAAAATGTCCTGTCTGTGTTGCTGAAGAAGAAGGATGTCACCATTGTGCAGCCCGAAAGTTTCTCTGTGATCTTCCCCGCCTCCGCCCCCCCCCTCAGCCTATCCAATGTTATTTGTACACCATTATTATTATTAGGTACTCGATACCGCTTCTCTTAATTGATTGTCGGCCCACTGCCGTATTACTACTATATCCCAACTATGTTCCTCTGCTGACTGCTGAGGTGACCATTTCTAATAGCTAAAACTAAAAGATACAAAATGTCTCTAACAACTACATCGTTGTCCTCTCTACGTGCCGATATCTCTATACCGTCTGTTCTTCTTGTTATATGCATAGAAGACATTAGCTAACGCCCCTGCTTTGTAGGATATTGAGATTTCGGAAATAGAGTTTTACGGTACGGTACTTAATAGTATAGGGAAGACGGTCTCGCAGACCGAAACCCTGGCCAAGGACCAAAGAAAAGTGGAAGCTACTGTTGCGACAACCCATCGTACTACGCCTTCATGACACTGAATTTCAATGTTCAAACCAAGCTACGATGTAAAGGGAAAGAGTTCAAACCAAGCTACGATGTGAAAGGAAAGAGTTCAAACCAAGCTACGGATGTTAAACGGAAAGAGTTCAAACCAAGCAACGATTTGAAGGGAAAGAATCTAAACCAAGCTACGGATGTGAAGGAAAAGAGTCTAAACCAAGCAACGATTTGAAGGAAAGAGTTAAACCAAGCTACGGATGTGAAGGGAACGAGTCTAAACCAAGCTACGATGTGAAGGGAAAGAGTCCAAACCAAGCTAGGATGTGAAGGGAAAGAGTCTAAACCAAGCAACGATGTGAAGGAAAGAGTCCAAACCAACCTACGATGTGAAGGGAAAGAGTTCAAACCAAGCTGCGATGTGAAGAGAAAGAATCCAAACCAAGCTACGATGTGAAGGGAAAGAGTCCAAACCAAGCTACGATGTGAAGGGAAAGAGTCCAAACCAAGCTACGATGTGTCCAAACCAAGCTACGAGTAGAGGAAGAGTCCAAACCAAGCTAAGGAAAGGGAATCCAAACCAAGCTACGATGTGAAGGGAAAGAGTTTAAACCAAGAAGGGAAAGAGTCTAAACCAAGCTACGATGTGAAGGTCCAAACCAAGCTACGAAAGGGGGTCCAAACCAAGCTACGATGTGAAGGGAAAGAGTCCAAACCAAGCTACGATGTGAAGGGAAAGAGTCCAAACCAAGCTACGATTTGAAGGGAAAGAGTCCAAACCAAGCTACGATGTGAAGGGAAAGAATCCAAACCAAGCTACGATGTGAAGGGAAAGAGTCCAAACCAAGCTACAATGTGAAGGAAAGAGTTCAAACCAACCTACGATGTGAAGGAAATAGTCTAAACCAAGCTACGATGTGAAGGGAAAGAGTCCAAACCAAGCTACGATGTGAAGGGAAAGAGTCCAAACCAAGCTATGATGTGAAGGGAAAGAGTCCAAACCAAGCTAAGGATGGGAACGGAAAGAGTCTAAACCAACCTAAGGTTGTGAAGGGAAACAGTCCAAACCAAGCTACGATGTGAAGGGAAAGAGTTTAAACCAAGCTAAGGATGGGAAGGAAAGAGTCCAAACCAAGCTACGATGTGAAGGGAAAGAGTCCAAAAAGCCAAGCTACGATGTGAAGGGAAAGAGTCCAAACCAAGCTACGATGTGAAGGGAAAGAGTCCAAACCAAGCTAAGGATGGAAGGGAAGAGTCCAAAAGCTACGATGTGAAGGGAAAAGAATCCAAACCAAGCTACGATGTGAAGGGAAAGAATCCAAACCAAGCTACGATGTGAAGGGAAAGAGTCCAAATCGAGCTACGATGTGAAGGAAAGAGAGTCCAAACCAAGCTACGATCCAAACCAAGAATGGGGAAAGAATCCAAACCAAGCTACGATGTGAAGCCAAGGAAAGAATCCAAACCAAGCTACGATGTGAAGGAAAGAGTCCAAACCAAGCTACGATGTGAAGGGAAAAGAATCCAAACCAAGCTACGATGTGAAGCTACGGGAAGAGTCCAAAGAGTCCAAACCAAGCTACGATGTGAAGGGAAAGAATCCAAACTAAGCTACGATGTGAAGGAAAAGAGTCCAAACCAAGCTAAGGATGGGAAGGGAAAGAATCCAAAAAGAAAAGCTACGAGTGTAAGAGTAAAAAGCGAAATGAAAATTAATCACTCGTACTCTTTGCTCTTGTAATAAGACGTATTAAGATCATTTTGATAACGGTATGATCTCCACTGAGTAACCACATAGTCGTGCATACACATAACACCCATAATAATAATAATAACACGTGGCATATTATGATTTTCATAAGTCTTGGCATTTACAAAGGGTTACAATACATTTCCATATACATCATACATCATACAAACACCTTTAAGAAAGGGTGTGGGAACACGAGTACGATCTCTTCGACAAGTGAGACACAACATAATATCACAAACCTCATCCCATGAGAAGCGCCATTTTGCTTTTTTTACCCTACGAAAAGGAAGTCTATTGGAAAAATTAATTTCAGAAAACCCGGCGAAACCGGATTTATTTCTTAATAGAGGATGTGTACATTTTGCTATTGAATGCTGCATCTCACAATTTTGGGAATTTCCACAATTAGCTAGATCTATTAGTAATAGGGAGTGAACTTATATAAGCTACATACATGCACGTAGCCTAAATACTAAGTAAGTCCAAATTCGGTATCGTTGTGAGTTGGGGTTTTTCTTCCATACACCACGTTATAACATAATATTCTCTAGGGAAAGGTGTCTTTCGCTCTGCTGCTTTCCTCGCTCGTTTCAGGTGCGACAGAGAAGGGTCGTGTCCAGTCTCAGATTGTTAGTTAGTACGAAGCGCCGAACACTCTGTTGTACTGTACAGTGTATGCTATCCAAGAAGTTTTAAAACAAAATTAAAATGGAATGACCTCCTGGAGTTGTGAATGATGTACCGTCGGTGAGTCTGGATGTGTGCAGTGATACGGAATATACTTTCATCCTTAGCTTTTATTGATCTGTGATGCGCCTGCTAACCAGCCAATCACTACTCGCTACTGTTCACCCCGCCATGCAATCGTCTCCATTTTATCCATCCATTTATCCATCCGTTTACCCGTCCATTTATCCACCCTTTATCCATCCATTTATTCATCCGTTTATTCATTCATTTATCCGTCCGTTTATCCATTCATTTTATCCATCCGTTTATCCATCCATTTATCCATCTGTTTATCCTCCTGTTTATCCATCCATCTATTCATCCGTCTATCCATCCATCTATTCATCCGTTTATATATCCATCAATCCATCCACCTATCCATCCATTTATCCATTCATCTATCCATCCGTTTATCCATCCATCTATCCATCCGTTTATCCATCCGTTTATCCATCCGTCTGTCCATCCGTTCATCCATCCCTCTATCTATCCGTTTATCCATCCATCTATCCGTCCGTTTATCCATCCATCTATCCGTCCGTTTATCCATCCATATATCCATCCATTTATCCATCCATCTATTCGTCCATTTATCCATCCATCTATCCATCCGTTTATCCATCCATCTATCCATCCGTTTATCCATCCATCTATCCGTCCGTTTATCCATCCATCTATCCATCTGTTTATCCATCCATCTATCCATCTGTTTATCAATCCATCTATCCATCCGTTTATCCATCTGTCTATCCATCCGTTTATTCATCCATCTATCCGTCCGTTTATCCATCCGTCTATCCATCAATTTATCCATCCATCTATTCATCCGTTTTCCATCCGTTTATCCATCCGTCTATCCATCCGTTCATCCATTCTATCCATCCGTTTATCATATCCATCCGTTTATCCATACATCTATCCGTCCGTTTATCCATCCCTCTATCCATCCATTTATCCATCCATCTATTCATCCGTTTATCCATCCATCTATCCATCCGTTTATCCATCCATCTATCCGTCTGTTTAACCATCCTCTATCCATCCATTTATCCATCCATCTATTCGTCCGTTTATCCATCCATCTATCCATCCGTTTATCCATCCATCTATCCGTCCGTTTATCCATCCATCTATCGGCCGTTTATCCATCCATCTATCCATCTGTTTATCAATCCATCTATCCATCCGTTTATCCATCCGTCTATCCGTCCGTTTATTCATCCATCTATCCGTCCGTTTATCCATCCATCTATCCGTCCGTTTATCCATCCATCTATCCATCTGTTTATCAATCCATCTATCCATCCGTTTATCCATCCGTCTATCCATCCGTTTATCCATCCATCTATCCATCCGTTTATCCATCCGTCTATCCATCCGTTTATCCATCCATCTATGCATACATCTATACATCCATCCATCCATCCGTTTATACATCCATCTATACATCCATCCATCCGTTTATCCATCTATCTATCCATCGGTTTATTTATCCGTTTATCCATTCGTTATCCATCCATCTATCCATCCGTCTGTGCATCCATCTATCCTTTATCCATCCATTTATCCATCCATTTATTCATTCATTTATCCCTCCGTTTATCCATCGTTTAATCTATCCGTTTATCCATCCATCTATCCATCCATCCGTTTATCCATCCACCTATCCATCCATCTATACATCAGTTTATCCATCCATCTATCCATTCATTCATCCGTCCATCCATCCGTCGATTCATCCATCCACCACCTCATCCATATTATCCTATCCATACATGACATACAATTTTTTTTTATCCAATTCTAATAGCCACTATCCATTTATCAACCATTTAGACATCTATGTTTTCAACATCTAATCGAAATGTACTGCAAAACTGTACCAATAACTTCATTGTTCAGCCCCCCCCCCACCACACACACCACCCTGCCCATCTGCCCACCCACACGGTTATCTGTCCATCTGTATATCTATCAATCTATCTATACACGGTTATCTGTCCATCTGTCTATCTACCAATCTATCTATACACGGTTATCTGTCCATCTGTCTATCTACCAATATATCTATACACGGTTATTTGTCCATCTGTCTATCTACCAATGCATTTATACACGGGTATCTATCTATCTATCTATCTATCTATCTATCTATCTATCTATCTATCTATCTATCTATCTATCTATCTATCATCTATCTATCTATCTGTCTATATATCTATCTATCTATATATGTATCTATGTATGTATATATGTATGTATGTATGTATGTATGTATGTATGTATGTATGTA
>JAXRKP010002435.1:7500-22500 GCA_037039925.1 Doris montereyensis
TCTTCTTCTTTATGTCTGTGAAAATCCTGGTTTTGGAGGACCAGTACACAGTTACCTCTGTAATCGTCTAATACGTTAATAGTAGTCTCCTAAATGTGTCAATGTTAGTAATATCAATCTTGACTGTAATCGTCTAATACGTTAATAGTAGTCTCCTAAATGTGTCAAAATGTTATCGTCAAGTTAATATCAATCTTTAATACAATGTTATCGTCTAATACGTTAATAGTAGTCTCCTAAATGTATCAATCGTCTAATACATTAATAGTAGTCTCCTAAATGTATCAATGTTAGTAATATCAATCTTGACTGTTATCGTCTAATACATTAATAGTAGTCTCCTAAATGTATCAATGTTAGTAATATCAATCTTGACTGTAATCGTCTAATACGTTAATAGTAGTCTCCTAAATGTATCAATGTTAGTAATATCAATCTTGACTGTGAGACTTCCATATACAGGTTAGCTTTTTTTATTGTGCCCCCTTATACGTCCCTGATGGTAGCTTTTGTTCTTTGGCCTTCTCCTCTTTTTTGTGACCCAGCCTACTCCACGTAGATGCCTGTCACGTAATATTCTTAGGTTGCTTCCTCACAGTCACAGTAGCGTGTCGCATCCGTCACCAGCGCCGTTTACGTAATTCATCTTCAGTTGGCGTCTGGTGTGGTGTTAGCTACATTCTTTACTCCTGATTATTTTTGGCCAGTAGACTCTAAGGATGTTCGGTAGGCATTATAATTTGTCGGTGATTGCTTGTAAAGTGAAATTCGTTCAAGGCCGTAATGGTCCATAGTGCGGGAGTTAATCCCGGTTTTTATAGCGTAAAGCGGGATGTATGATAATAATCTTCTCCTGACGCAGGTTTTAACTCCCACGCTAGTGCTTGTGCCCATTTCAATCTGGGTCAAGTGGTGGAAATGCGGGTTAAGTGGTTTTTTTCCAAAGGAACACAAGGTCGGACTGGCTTTTCTAGGTTTCGGACCCGGAACCTCATAATCCCAAACCCGACAGCCTTACCATACCAGCCCACCGACGTCACGAATGCTTGCAAGTGGTAGAGGTTCTTTGTATGTGCTTCGAGACAGCGACATGTCTTCATATCAACATTGCCATCTTATTTTCATCAAGTCATAAGTCAATAATGATATGTTCATTGCTTTTATACCATTGAGATCAGAGTCTGCTCGTTTAAAGGCCAAACGAAATAATGTAAATAGTCAGAGAATCACAATGCCATGTTGTTCAACTATTTTTATGACTGCATGGCGTACAATACATTATTATGCTTGACATTGGGGAACATCATTTTCCTCTGAGACGTATTATTTTGTACGACGCCTCACTCTGCCTTTTCATAGGTCATCGAGTTATTTCAAGAGAACTACTTATGGATGGTGAAAGAAGTCCTTCTTTGAAGCTGTCACCCATGTACGAGGAGGTCTACCTGTACCTACGAACTTACATCAGTCAAAGCCTCATATCTAAAATCACTGTGCTAGGCGATAACTTCCTACAGTAAGGGTATAGTATTGGTGTTAAGTCTGTTTGGGGTGCGTTCAGCCTTCGAGCGTCTTGCAAGGCTGCCTTGCTTTTTTTGGCAAAATTATGATTGGTATCGGTAGCTATTTTTTGTAGCCCAAATCTTTAGCCAATCGAAATTGATGAAACACAAAGCGATCTTAGCAATGCACTTGATGACTGAATGCTACCGTCAATCGGCATCTGCCTCGCTATGCTAGGCTGCCTTCCGTTTTTAGTATAAGGTAAACACATACTCAGAATAAGTTGAGCGTAGGGAAACCAGAGGTAGAACCACAATCATTATCGGCATTAGGTGTAATGTGCTAGTTTCTGTCATTGCTTTCCACACTGCCTTTACTGTCGCCATGCCTGAATAGACCTGGCTGCCCATTCACTGCATGTTGGGTCGATAGAACGGCCAGAACAAAAAAATGTGTCCGAAGGGAGACTCAATCTCGGGCCTCTTTGGTGGTAAGCAGACACTTTACCTACTGAGCTTGTTCTGGTATATCTGGTCGATAATAATATGGTCTTCAAAAATGTACACCCGTCAGAATGTTCGAATGCAAGACTACCTTGAATGGCAACTACTAACTGAACACGTCATGTCAGATTCCTTGATATAAGTATTATGTAAGTGACATATTTGGACTATGGAGTCACTTTTACGGTGAACCTTAAAGATGTTGAAATTTAAAAACAAAAATGAGAAAAAATAACAAAAAAACAAGCCTGGCATAGGAGGGCGACGGGGAGGGAGTGGAGGAAAGGCAGGTATGGGGTTGGGGAGAGGAATCACTTTCTAGTCATTCCCAAATGTGGACTACTTGGATAATGCTTGGCTCTTCTCTTGTCTTTTTTTTTGTGGTCCAATCCAACATGGCTAGCTAAATGCCATGCAGAATTCCGTCATTTAGCATCTATTTTATAGAGGGGGGATTATTTGGGCCACGTAGCCCAAATCGACCCACTAGCAAATTTGGGCCATGTAAGACTAAAAGTATTAATTCGACCAATCACAGTCCCTAACGCTAAGATTTCTAGCGAATGCTATTTTCAAGACTTGTGTTGACTTTCTTGGTGAAAGAGTAGGTAAAATGACTAAAGAACTTACTGTGTGAGAAAAAAAAATGACATAATTTTACTGTAGTATGTTATTGAAAAACATTCATTAAAGTGTATTTTTATGGCATTTCACAATGTATTCTGAAATGTAACAGATTTCGAAGAGCACCTGAGAAAAGTAAATCTCAAAGTTAATACCTGCAAAACAGAATTTAAACAAAGCAAGAAAGATAGTGACAATGAGAGATGGTGAAAGGTTAAGAAAGTAGGATCATTGCTAGGTGATAAAGATGACATCAGTAGAAGGACGCAACTATTCAATTTCAATGTCGTACTTAACAAAGTAAGGGTACTTTAGATAAGATGAGACAAGATGAAATGAGACAATCAACTAAAACCGTAATCAACATCTTTAAATCTGTTCGCCTATATTTTACAACTGTGGGACTGGACTCTGACCAAACAAGGAGAAAGGAAATTAGACAAATTCCACTGAAAACAGGGTAGTGGACCTGTACGGGCAGTCGATGATCCCGCCCTCCACAAGTATCCTTCTGCCTTGCAGGCAGGTCTTGGCTGACCAAAGGCTAAGGAGTTAACCATGAAAGAAAACAAACTGCTGCCTTGCACGCCGGTCTTGACTAACCAAAGGCTAAGAGAGTTAACCTGACAGAAAATAACAACCTGCTGCCTTTCAGGCTGGTCTTGAATGAATAAAGGTTAAGGGAGTTAACCCTGACAGAAAATAATAAGGCCTGGTAGGGGCCTCAATGTGGCAGTCCCGTGGCATCCCTACCATCTACCTAGGGTACAGTGGGCTAATCCCTACTTATCCAAAAACAAAGAAATTCAGAGCAAAAATTAATATAATATAACCGGCTTGATCTTTCGAAGACAAACTTGGAAACGAATACGGAATGTGATTTTTGGAACATGGAACGTTAAGCCAATAAATGGAAAAGAGTTAGAATTAGTTATAGAAATGGAAAAATTCAATGTAGATATTTCGGCTATTACAGAAACAAAAGAAAAAAGGACAAGGAATAGAAAATGTAGGACCGAATCATATTTTAATCTTCTCAGGAGTAGATGTCAAAGATAGAGAGCTAGACCAGGCGTAGGCCTCCTAGTGCATAAAAGGCATGAAAAGCTACTAGAAAGATGGAAATTTATAAGCCTACGCCTCTTAGAGGTAAATATCAAACCAAAAGGACGAGCAATTAAATTATTAATAGCTTATGGACAAAACGAAGAAAAAGATATCTTCGAAAACGATTTACAAAAAGCTGCAGAGAATCTTAGACCCAAACAGGAACTGATGCTTTTTAGGAGATTTAAATGCTAGAGTAGGCAACAATGTAGAAACGTCAGGAGGAGAGACAACAACTTCTCCGAATAGAGAGACCAAAGATTTTTGCCTAAAGAATAACATGAAAATAGCCAACACCTTTTTTGCTCATAAAGATATCCCCAAATGTACACCGGAGTAAACAAAGACAGGTGTGAAAAGTCAATCATAGACTACATAATAGTTAGCAGCTCCTTTTTTTTACAGTACATTGGATGCAAGAGTAAACAGAGGAGCAGAAATATTTAGTGATCATCACTTAGTGATTGCGAAAATGAGATTACTGACTGAAGAACACAAACAGAAAAGGAAAGAGAAGAAAGCTACTTAACTCAAAATAGAGGAACTAAATAAACCAGTAATAAAACAGGTATACCAATCTAGGATAAAAAGATTTATCAGTGAAAGACAGATGGATCTGAATGATATCACAATAGAAGAAAATGGCAGCTGTATAAAGAAAAACTCCTCAGTTGTACTGAAGATGTCTGTGGTAGGAAACAAATTAAAGGAGATGTGAATGTGAGAAAAAACAGCATGGTGAAATGAGAACGTCAAGACTAAGATCAAAGAAAAGAAGGATGCCTGGAAGAAATACTTGCAAACAAAGAGACCAGAGGACTGGATAGATTACCTGAATAAAAGAACTGTTGCCAAAGACGAAGTTAAGAAAGCAAAACAGGAACAATGGGAAGAGTTTGGGCAAAGACTTCAAGAAAGCTATAAAAAAATCAAAAGCTGTTCTGGGGAGCAATGAAGAGCACGAGAAAGACCAAAGCATGCCCGATACGACAAATTAAGAATGCCAAAGGAGAAATAATGAAAGAAGAGAGCGAAATTATCGAAACATGGAGAAAGCATTTTCACCAATTACATAATCCCTTCAGAACGTATGAAACAAGGAGTAAATTTCACTTAGTAAGAGTAACAAGTAATCCAGAGGTGATAGCTGAAGATGTAGATATATCAATGGAAGAAATCCAAACAGCTATAAGAAAAGTGAAATCAAGAAAAGCCCAAGGAGCAGATCAAGTTAACCAGAAATGATTAAAAACCAAGGGAAAGAGGCAGACAAACTATTATATGCAATATACCAACAGCATGGAAGTCCAAACAGATGCCAGATGACTGGAAAAAAGGAACGATAGTACCAATACATAAGAAAAGATCAACTATGGAATGCTCAAACTATAGAGGGATATCACTACTGAGCGTACCAGGAAAAGTATATGCCATGATACTGGAAATGAGACTAAGGAAAAGAGTAGATGATCAGATTGAAGAGCATCAGAGCGGATTTAGACCAAAATGTACAAAACCACATATTTACACTTAGACAAATAATAGAAACATTCCTTGAGACATTGACTTGCACCTGTGTTTTAAAAACTTAGAAAAGGCATTTGACACTGTGAGGGGGACAACCTATGGCATTCCTTAAAAGAACACAATGTAGAGCAAAATTTAATAGAAGCCATTAAAAGTTTTTTTTTACAATAAATCAACATGTCCAGTGAGAGTAGCTGGAAACATATCTGCAGAATTTGATGTAGATATAGGAGTAAGACAGGGTAGTAGCCTAAGTCCTCTTTTGTTTATCACATTGATGGATTCAGTCGCAAAGGCATCCTCAAACATGAAGAAAATGAATGTAGGTATGTGGACGCTCAAACCACTAAATATATTAACGCTTTCATTTGCCGATGATTTAGTTCTGTTTGGAAAATCAGAAAGTGACCTTTAGTCGAATATCACCATTATGAACAATGAATTAAATAAAAAGAGGAATGAGAGTAAATGCAAAGAAAACAAAAACAATGCTAGTAACTAGGAAGCCAAAACACACCATCTGATATTGGGCAGGACGAATTTAGAACAAGTTCAAAGCTACAATTACCTAGGAGTAATGATTAACTCAGAGGGAAAATTAAGAGAAGAAATCAGCCAGAGAATCAAAAAGGCAAGTGCAATATATAACCATCTAGGAAAGGCATTTGTAGGTAAGCAAGGATTGTCAACAAAAACCAGAATACAGTTTATTGTCCTACACTTCTCCATGGCAGCGAAGCCTGTACCTTAGACAGTAGAGAATACAGTAGAGTACAGGCAGCTGAAATGACATATCTAAGAAGAGAATAGCTAAATCAGTATACAGTGCTAAAGCCCAAGGTAAAAGACCAAAACGCAGACCTCGGAGAAAGTGGGAAGAAGATATTAAAGAGGCATTGAAGCATATAAATTTAACTGTTTTGGAAGGAAATAGAAACTGCCAGGACATGGCATCCTGGAGGAAGTTCATCTCGGGCATCTGAACCCAAACGCCGAAAGGTGTACAAGGAACTTATAAAGAGAGAAAGAAAGAAAGATTCTGGAAGCAAGATGAAGACTTTTTGGGCACATCATAAGGCAAGATTAAAGCACGCTTGTGAACATTACAATGCTTTGCTGTTTTGACTCAAAGACAACGACAAGAAAAATTAGACCCAAGACTACAATAGCGTCAACACTAAGAAAAGATCCTAAAGAAAATGTCCCCATCAAGACACCTAAGCACATCAAGAGATTTAGAAGATGTATACAAGTTTGCAGCAAACAGACAACAGTGGAGGCAACTTATCAAATAGATCTATGGGGCAGCACGGGCAGAACGATTGGATGACTTCTTAACAGACAGGATACAAGTCAAGTAAGAGAATTCATGGTTTAGTAACGCAGATTAGTCAGTTCTCACTTCCTTTGACAATTTTTACGCCGGTTCCTTACTTTCGAAACTCACATGGCTCAACTAATCACTCCGACTGTATAAACGGATTACGTGTAATGTTGACTGTCTCTCCTACAGGCATCTTTGTCAGAGAATCGCGCGTCATGAGATTCCAGCCTTTCTAGGTGGCTACAAATGTGACATGGACAACAATCCCTACTGCAAAGAGGATTTGAACTGGGAGAATCAAGTAAGTATAATGTTGATATTACAGTGTCATCTTGGTGTCTGACATCGATTTGAACTGGGAGAATCAAGTAAGTATAATGGTGATATTACAGTGTCATCTTGGTGTCTGACATCGATTTGAACTGGGAGAATCAAGTAAGTATAATAATGCTAGAAGAGTATCATCTTGGTGTCCGAAATCGATTTGAACTGGAAAACCCGAGTAAGTATAATGATGATAGAAGAATGTCATATTGGTGTCTGACATCGATTTGAACTGGAAGACCCGAGTTAGTATAATGGTGATAGTAAAGTGTCATATTGGTGTCTGACATCGATTTGAACTGGAAGATCCGAGTAAGTATAATGATGATAGAAGAATTTCATATTGGTGTCTGACATCGATTTGAACTGGAAGATCCGAGTAAGTATAATGATGATAGAAGAATGTCATATTGATGTCTGACATCGATTTGAACTGGAAGATCGAGTAAGTATAATGATGATAGAAGAATGTCATATTGGTGTCTGACATCGATTTGAACTGGAAGACCCAAGTACGTATAATAATGATAGAAGAATGTCATCTTGGTGTCTGACATAGATTTGAACTGGAAGATCCGAGTAAGTATAATGATGATAGTAAAGTGTCATATTGGTGTCTGACATCGATTTGAACTGGAAGACCCAAGTACGTATAATAATGATAGAAGAATGTCATCTTGGTGTCTGACATAGATTTGAACTGGAAGATCCGAGTAAGTATAATGATGATAGAAAAATGTCATATTGGTGTCTGACAGTGACATCGATTTGAACTGGAAGACCTGAGTAAGTATAATGATGATAGTAGAGTGTCATATTGGTGTCTGACATCGATTTGAACTGGGAGAATCAAGTAAGTATAATGGTGATATTACAGTGTCATCTTGGTGTCTGACATCGATTTGAACTGGGAGAATCAAGTAAGTATAATAATGCTAGAAGAGTATCATCTTGGTGTCCGAAATCGATTTGAACTGGAAAACCCGAGTAAGTATAATGATGATAGAAGAATGTCATATTGGTGTCTGACATCGATTTGAACTGGAAGACCCGAGTTAGTATAATGGTGATAGAAGAATGTCATATTGATGTCTGACATCGATTTAAACTGGAAGACCCGAGTAAGTATAATGATGATAGTAAAGTGTCATATTGGTGTCTGACATCGATTTGAACTGGAAGATCCGAGTAAGTATAATGATGATAGTAAAGTGTCATATTGGTGTCTGACATCGATTTGAACTGGAAGATCCGAGTAAGTATAATGATGATAGAAGAATGTCATATTGATGTCTGACATCGATTTGAACTGGAAGACCCGAGTAAGTATAATGTTGATAGAAGAATGTCATATTGATGTCTGACAGTGACATCAATTTGAGCTGGAAGACCCGAGTAAGTATAATGATGATAGTAAAGTGTCATATTGGTGTCTGACATCGATTTGAACTGGAAGATCCGAGTAAGTATAATGATGATAGAAGAATGTCATATTGGTGTCTGACATCGATTTGAACTGGAAGATCCGAGTAAGTATAATGATGATAGAAGAATATCATATTGGTGTCTGACATCGATTCGAACTGGAAGACCCGAGTAAGTATAATTATGATAGAAGAATGTCATATTGATGTCTGACAGTGACATCGATTTGAACTGGAAGACCCGAGTAAGTATAATGATGATATTAGAGTGTCATATTGATGTCTGACATCGATTTGAACTGGAAGACCCGAGTAAGTATAATGATGATAGAAGAATGTCATATTGATGTCTGACAGTGACATCGATTTGAACTGGAAGACCCGAGTAAGTATAATGATGATAGTAAAGTGTCATATTGGTGTCTGACATCGATTTGAACTGGAAGATCCGAGTAAGTATAATGATGATAGAAGAATATCATATTGGTGTCTGACATCGATTTGAACTGGAAGACCCGAGTAAGTATAATGATGATAGAAGAATGTCATATTGATGTCTGACAGTGACATCGATTTCAACTGGAAGACCCGAGTAAGTATAATGATGATAGTAAAGTGTCATATTGGTGTCTGACATCGATTTGAACTGGAAGACCGAGTAAGTATAATGATGATAGTAGAGTGTCATATTGATGTCTGACATCGATTTGAACTGGAAGACCCGAGTAAGTATAATGATGATAGTAGAGTGTCATATTGATGTCTGACAGTGACATCGATTTGAACTGGAAGATCCGAGTAAGTATAATGATGATAGTAGAGTGTCATATTGATGTCTGACAGTGACATCGATTTAAACTGGAAGACCCGAGTAAGTATAATGATGATAGTAGAGTGTCATATTGATGTCTGACAGTGACATCGATTTAAACTGAAAGACCCGAGTAAGTATAATGATGATAGTAGAGTGTCATATTGATGTCTGACATCGATTTGAACTGGAAGACCCGAGTAAGTATAATGATGATAGTAGAGTGTCATATTGATGTCTGACATCGATTTGAACTGGAAGACCCGAGTAAGTATAATGATGATAGAAGAATGTCATATTGATGTCTGACATCGATTTAAACTGGAAGACCCGAGTAAGTATAATGATGATAGTAGAGTGTCATATTGATGTCTGACACTAGGATTTAGGATTTTTTAAAGAATTTACCATGAATGCCCTGTAAACAGCTAAGAGTCAAGAGATCTTTAACGTGCACGGAGTGTTGTGATCTGCACGTGGAACCTCCTTTCCATCGTCCGTCACAGTCACATATGGGACTAGGTGTCGATCCAGCTGCCTGAACGAGGGTGGTAGGTTTTTGCTCGAAAAGAATCGAGAAATCTTCTTCCAACCTGCTGGGGATTGAACACACGACCTTTTTGCTGTGAGTACGACACCTTGCCTCTGGACCACCGAGTCCCCTCGATAAGATGACGAAACATGACATTGATACTGTGGATGACGAAACATGACAATGACACTGGGGATGACGAAACATGACAATGACACTGGGGATGACGAAACATGACATTGACACTGAGGATGACGAAACATGACAATGACACTGGGGATGACGAAACATGACATTGACACTGGGGATGACGAAACATGACATTGACACTGAGGATTGACAATGACACTGGGGATGACGAAACATGACAATGACACTGGGGATGACGAAACATGACAATGACACTGGGGATGACGAAACATGACAATGACACTGAGGATGACGAAACATGACAATGACACTGGGGATGACGAAACATGACATTGACACTGGGGATGACGAAACATGACATTGACACTGGGGATGACGAAACATGACAATGACACTGGGGATGACGAAAGATGACATTGACACTGGGGATGACGAAACATGACATTGACACTGGGGATGACGAAACATGACATTGACACTAGGGATGACGAAACATGACATTGATACTGGGGATGACGAATGGGTTGATAATAACACTGGAGATAGTGAAAAGGAGGGCGGTGACATTGACGATGACGATAAGGATGATAATTCTGCACTAACAAGTCAAATAGAATGTAATAACAATAACACACAATAATATAGAGAATGTAATGATTATCAAATGGCGAATATGATGAAAACAACACCGAGAGTGACAACATGTGATGAAGAGGGTGTGATAATACTAACACTGAGAATAGCAAAAATGATATAGTAGTTATGAGAATAACAAACAAAAAGTTCAACATTATAACACTGAAAATGACTATGATGATGGTAATAACACCGAGAGTGACTATGATGATGGTAATAACACTGAAAATTACTATGATGATGGTAATAACACTGAGAATGACCATGATGATGGTAATAACACTGACAGTGACTATGATGATGGTAATAACACTGAGAGTGACTATGATGATGGTAATAACACTGAGAGTGACTATGATGATGGTAATAACACTGACAGTGACTATGATGATGGTAATAACACTGAGAGTGACTATGATGATGGTACGAATAATACGAAAGAGCCGCAGTGGAGGGAAGTCAAAGGCGAAATATGACAATAAGTGACAACCCCACTAATAAAGACATAACAAACACGTGACGTTTCGGGTAAAACTAAAACCCTTTGTCAGACAACAAACGAGAAATATCGATGCAATAAGGGAAGAGAGTAAACAACTTATCTGAAATTTCAAAAAATGCCAGTTTGCACTAGTTGATGATTTGCAAGTTATAGAAGTCTCTAAGTATCAACTAGTGCGAACTGACATTTTTTGAAATTTCAGATAAGTTGTTTACTCGCTTCCTTATTGCATCGATACATTTGTAATGTATATACATTTCGCACCTTCAGTGTAAATTTTTGTCTTGATTGATACTTCCTTTCATTCGTTCTCTATCATTTCTTCTTTCTAGATCCAGGGGAGATATAGATCTAGTCTTACATTTATCATATTTTTTCGTTCTTGTTTCCCATACTCACACGTCTCTCTCCCTTTCTTTCTTCCCTGCCTGTTTTTCTTTGTTTTCTCTCTCTCTCTCTCTCTCTCTCTCTCTCTTTTTTCTTTTCTCTCTCTCTCTCTCTCTCTCTCTCTCTCTCTCTCTCTCTCTCTCTCTCTCTCTCTCTCTCTCTCTCTCTCTCTCTCTCTCTCTCTCTCTCTCTCTCTCTCGCTCGCTCTCTCTCTCTCTCTCTCTCTCTCTCTCTCTCTCTCTCTCTCTCTCTCTCTCTCTCTCTCTCTCTCTCTCTCTCTCTCTCTCTCTCTCTCTCTCTCTCTCTTCTCTCTCGCTCTCTCTCTCTCTCTCTCTCTCTCTCTCTCTCTCTCTCTCTCTCTCTCTCTCTCTCTCTCTCTCTCTCTCTCTCTCTCTCTCTCTCTCTCTCTCTCTCTCGCTCATTCTCTCTATCTCCTTCTCACCTTTTATTACTTACTTATTTTCATATTTTCATTTCATTCTAGATCTGAACCTTCCACTCTCGCTCTTTCTTCACACCCCCTCTGCTACGTTTCTTAACATCACTGTCTTTTTCTTTCTTTCTTTCTCCTTTATGTTTTTCTTCTGACATCACATGGTGTGATGCCGGAGGTAGTACTTAGATCTAGATTCTAGATATTTCTCGTTTTTTGTCTGACGAAGGGTTATACCCGAAACGTCACGTGTTTGTTCTGTCTTTATTAGTGGAGTTGTCACTTATTGTCATATTTTGCCTTTGACTTCACTCCACTGTGGCTGCTTCGTATTATGACGATGGTAATAACACTGAGAGTGACTATGATGGTGGTAATAATACTGAGAGTAACTGTGGATGGTGATAATAACACTGAGAGTGACTATGATGGTGGTAATAACACTGAGAGTGACTATGATGGTGGTAATAACACTGAGAGTGACTATGATGGTGATAATAACACTGAGAGTGACTATGATGGTGGTAATAACGCTGAGAGTGACTATGATGGTGGTAATAACACTGAGAGTGAGAGTGACTATGATGGTGATAATAATACTGAGAGTGACTATGATTATGGCAATAACACTGAGAGTTTATATTGTGATTGTAATAACACTGAGAGTGACTATGATGGTGGTAATAACACTGAGAGTGACTATGATGGTGGTAATAACACTGAGAGTTTATATTGTGATGGTAATAACACTGAGAGTTTACATTGTGATGGTAATAACACTGAGAGTGACTATGATGGTGGTAATAACACTGAGAGTGACTATGATGGTGGTAATAACACTGAGAGTTTACATTGTGGTGGTAATAACCATGAGAGTGACTGTGAGGGGGTGGTAATAACTGAGAATAACGAAAACGGTGGCATTAATCTCCGAGAATAACGGAGACGATGGTTATTTAATAACAATGAGAATAACGAAGATGATGATCATAGGACTGGCTATGAACATCGCAATAATGATGGTAACAATAAATGAGGTAATATTAACTGAAAAACCTGCACGTCATTTCTTTAAAATGTACTTCAACCCTGTACTTGAAATAATGTTCGTTAAAGAGTTCTAAGAATGATAATGTATAAATACACGCTCAATCCTTCAATATTTTCCTCCTCTTGGTCAATGTATATATGTATCCCCACACAACCTATACCCATCCCCATCACCCTCCCCACAACAACTCCCCATTCCCCCCCCATTCTTTCCATCACATCAATAGATTTACTTGTGACTCACCATCACAATCCCTCCCATTCTTTTCATCACATCAATAGATTTCCTCGTGGCTTAATATCAATAATACCTTCCATTCTTTCCGGCACATCAATATATTTCTTTGTGGCTCAATATCATCAATCCTCTCATTCTTTTGATGACATCAATAGATGTCCTTGTGCTTCAACATCACCAATTCCTCCCATTCTTTCCGTCACATCAATAGATTTCCTCGTGACTCAACATCACCAATCTTTTCGATTCTTTCCGTCACATAAATAGACTTCCTCAAGGCTCAAACTCACTAACCTCCCCCTTCCCGCCCCCCCGATCTTTCATTCACATCAATAAATTTCCCCATTGGCTCAACATCACCAAGCCCTCCCATTCTTTTTTGTCACACCAATAGATTCCCTCGTGGCTCAACATCTCCAATCCCTTCCATTCTTTCCATCACATCAATAGATTTCCTTGTGACTCAACATCGCCAATCCCTTCCATTCTTTCCGTCACATTAATAGATTTCCTCGTGGCTCAACATCACCAATCCATTCCATTCTTTCCGTCACATCAATAGATTTCCTCGTGACTCAACATCACTAATCCATTTCATTCTTTCTGTCACATTAATAGATTTCTTAATCACTACATCACCAATCCCTTCCATGCTTTCCGTCACATCAATAGATTTCCTCGTGGCTCAACATCACCAGTCCCTTCCATTTTTTCCGTCACATCAATAGATTTCCCGTGGCTCAACATCACCAATCTCTTCCATTCTTTCCGTCACATCAAAAGATTTCCTCGTGGCTCAACATCACCAATCTCTTCCATTCTTTCTGTCACATCAATAGATTTCTTCGTGGCTCAACATCACCAATCCCTTCTATTCTTTCCGTTACGTTAAAAGATTTCCTCGTGGCTCAACATCACCAATCCTTCCATTCTTTCCGTCACATCAAAAAGATTTCCGTGGCTCTCAACATCACCAATCCATTCCATTCTTTCTGTCACATCAATAGATTTCCTTATGACTCAACATCACCAATCTCTTCCATTCTTTCCGTCACATCAAATAGATTTCCTTATGACTCAACATCACCAATCCCTTCCATTCTTTCCGTCACATCAATAGATTTCCTTGTCTCAACATCACCAATCTCTTCCATTCTTTCGTCACATTAATAGATTTCCTATGCTCAACATCACCAATCCTTCCATTCTTTTCGTTTCGTCACATCAAAAAAGATTTCATTCTTTATGACTCAACATCACCAATCAATCCTTCCATTCTTTCCGTCACATCAATAGATTTCCCTCGTTGACTCAACATCACCAATCCCTTCCATTCTTTCCGTCACATCAAAAGAGTTCCTTATGACTCAACATCACCAATCCCTTCCATTCTTTCCGTCACATCAATAGATTTCCTTGACTCAACACCACACATCTCTTCCACATCAGATAGATTTCTTGTGACTACCACCAATCTCTTCTATTTTCCGACACATCAAAAGATTTCCTTATGACTCAACATCACCAATCCCTTCCATTCTTTCCGTCACATCAAAAGATTTTTATGGCTCAACATCACCAATCTCTTCCATTCTTTTCGTTACGTTAATAGATTTCCTCTATGCTCAACATCACCAATCCCTTCCATTCTTTTCGTCACATCAAAAGATTTCCTTATAACTCAACATCACCAATCCCTTCCATTCTTTCCGTCACATCAATAGATTTCCTTGTGACTCAACACCACCAATCTCTTCTATTCTTTCCGTCACATCAAAAGATTTCCTTATGACTCAACATCACCAATCCCTTCCATTCTTTCCGTCACATTAATAGATTTCCTCGTGTCTCAACATCGCCAATCCTTCCATTCTTTCCGTCACATCAATAGATTTCCTCGTGGCTCAACATCACCAATCCCTTCC
>JAXRKP010002435.1:27500-51714 GCA_037039925.1 Doris montereyensis
AATATTTGTAATTCACATATTGAAATTTCAATGCTGTTAATAATTTAGGCTTTCTACTTGATCCTCACCTCACAATGGAGAAGCAAATTAATAAAATATGTGTCAAACATTTGATTTATCTTCCATCTTAAGAATATTAGCAGAATCAGATATTTTATTGATGAGGATACTGCTAAACTTTTGATAAATGCTTTTGCAAATCTGTAGATTGGATTACTGCAACTCCCTCTTGTCTGTATGTCAAAAACATCTATCTAAACTTCAAAAGATACAAAATTATGCAGTCAGAACTATTGCTCTTAAAAGAAATCTGATCACATTACCAATGTACTAAAAACCTCCATTGGTTGCCAGTCAGACAGAGAATTTACTTTAAGGTCCTTTGCATGACTTATAAATGTTTAAATAATCTAGCTCCCCCTATCTAGATGAGCTTTTAACCCCTATTTTAAACCTAGAGTCTTGAGGTCTAATAATAGTAACTATCTTTGTATACCCCGTACATCGACTCGTTTTGGTCAAAAAGCTTTTTCTGTGTGCACCTCAACTGTGGAATGGTCTGGATGAATGTTGTAGGAACTCCATATCCTTTGAATCGTTTAGGAAGTCTCTTAAAACCCACCTTTTTAAGAGGGTATATAATGCTTAGCGTCTTTTTAAGCCTTTAATGATCGTAGTTTTTGTTAGGATAGCTTATATTGATAATGAATCTTTTGACTATGTCTATGCGCATTATATATCTCGTGTCTCTCGTAAGAATGCTCTATTCATTGAATATTTTACTAATTCATTGTATCTATCTTTTTAGCTTAATGTATTATTTACAATGCATCTTTTAGGTTTCGTGATCATGTTATACTCTTTGTATGTTTTAAGATTGTTGTATCATTTGAATCTTTTGAGTGGGCTCTTAAACCTTTCTGTTTTAGGATAATCATATGATACATTTTGACTCTTTTAAATATCATGTTCTATGACCATTATGTTTTATTTAGGTTGTATTGTATACTATTGTGAGGCGCTTTGAGCTCTTTTGAGAAATGGCGCCATAAAAAAGTATATATATTATTATTATTATTATTATTATTATTATTATTATTATGACACACTCAAGTATTGATATATCATATGTACTTAACTGTCATTCATTCCGTTTCTCACCGGGAGAAACTGTGAGGCTATTGGGTCGTACTAATAGTCAAACAAGAAACTACGATGGACCCACAAAATCTTTGAAAAAATATGATTTACGTTATTCCTTTCTTCCCTTCTGACAGGATTTCCCCAGAAAATGCAATTTATCGAACGAGGTAGTGTGCAAACGAGCATGTCATTATATTTTTGTGTTCGACAACTGGCGCCACCTGGGGTCAAGTTTACTGGTATCTTCAAGTTGCTGATGTGGCCGCCAAATTATATCACGTTCAAGTACACTACACAGACACCTCTGGGTAAGGAGGTGCCATGAATACATCTACAATGTGTCGTTCCTACTATACTCAATACTATCCAGGGGATCCGTCCAGCAGATGGCCCTTGCATTATCTCTTTTTTGAACAGCCACATCAGCATGACATTATAATAATGATAGTTATATTAAATGAAGGAAATGGCATTAAGTAATTTGAAAGCCCATAGGAACAAAGAAGAGACAAATGCAAGGAAAAGACAAAAAAGAATCCTGGCCACCATGGGGATCAAACCCGCGACCTCCGCGTCGGCACCCATCGCACCTCGCCATGAAAATAAAGCTGACTACGCCCTCTAAAAAGGAGTTTCACTAACAAGGCCTTTGGCACGAAACCTAATCCAATCATGACTAGCAGTCACAGTCACTGACAGTTCGTTCCCCTGGTGTCCTAGACTACAATATTTCTAAACCTTAACCTAGTAGTAGTAGAAGTATTTAAAGAACCCGAGGCTGTGTTTGCCGACGTAGCGACGTAGAAGTCGCGGGTTCGATTCCCATGGCGGCCAGGAATTTGTTCTGTTTATTCCTTGTATTTGTCTCGTCTTTGCTCCTATGGGGCTTTCATATCATTTATCTTAGTTGTATTAAGGTAATGTCTTCCCCATCATCATCACCAACGTCATAATCATCAGACTTACTAAATTTATTTTAATCTTCCTCTGAGCAAATACTTTTATTAATATGCCTTTCAGCGTTGAGGGAGATCGCGTTTTCTCTAGTGGACTTTGTCGCATGACCTCAATATTCCACGAACCCCATCGATCCATCACATTCTGCGTCTTCCTCCCGCTCTGTAGTAAAAGTCCTCCTCCTTCAAAGCAGTTACAGCCCAGACAGTCGAGCGTATCCTGGTTCCTATAGCGTGCAGCGGAAACAAGTAGTTACAATCACTTCCTGGCCAGGACGCTAGTATGACGCAGGTTTTTACTCCCAAGCTAGTGCTTGTTCCGCATGCACCCAGGGTCGGGAAAATTCATATTGAGTGTTTTTCCAAAGGAGCACAACGTCGGACCTAGCCTTGCCTGCTAGAGTCGAACCCAAGACCTCATGATCCCCAGTCCGACAGGCTACTACTATACTAACCCTCGCCACCAACGCCACACTTCCTCTTGCTCTGGCTCGTGGCGATCTGTTCTTTATCGTTCCGAGACGCTGGTTAATTTGGGTGGCATTGCTATGATGTGACTGTGACTCTATCGTTGAGCCGCTGGTTAATTTGGGTGGCATTGCTATGATGTGACTGTGACTCTATCGTTCGAGCCGCTGGTTAATTTGGGTGGCATTGCTATAATGTGACTGTGACTCTATCGTTCGAGCCGCTGGTTAATTTGGGTGGCATTGCTATGATGTGACTGTGACTCTATCGTTCTAGCCGCTGGTTAATTTGGGTGGCATTGCTATGATGTGACTGTGATTCTATACGTTCGAACGCTAGTTAATTTGGGTGGCATTGCTATGATGTGACTGTGACTCTATCGTTCGAGCCGCTGGTTAATTTGGGTGGCATTGCTATGATGTGACTGTGACTCTATCGTTCGAGCCGCTGGTTAATTTGGGTGGCATTGCTATGATGTGACTGTGACTCTATCGTTCTAGCCGCTGGTTAATTTGGTGGCATTGCTATGATGTGACTGTGACTCTATCGTTCGAGCAGCTGGTTAATTTGGGTGGCATTGCTATGATGTGACTGTGACTCCAATTCTAGGAGGGACTCGGTACTCCACAGCCAAGGTATAGGGCCTCTCAACCAAAAACGTCGTGGGTTCAAATCTTTTTTCCTGAGTACATGTAATACCTATCGGTACCTCCATGTCCAGGTAGGTGGGATTGGACACCAAGTCCCATCAGAGACAGACGATAAAAAGTATGCAGATCGCAACACTCTGTGCACATTAAGATCTCTTGGCTGCTTACAAGACAGCCTGGGCAAATTCAAAAATACTACCACAATGTCCTGAGATCACCTTCAACTGTGGAAATGGGTAACATCAAATAAAAGAGCCTCCAAATCTACTTTTACAGGTGCTGAATTCGATATGTCTAAACCTGTTGGCCCTACAGAAAGGAAACTGAGAAAACTTAACAACCTTCAATAACATCAAACTGACAACCAAGGAACATCAAACTGACAACCAAATCGAGCATCAAAAGGGAAAATTCCAAACTGAAGAAAGAGGAAACAGAATTATAAATTAAGATTCCAACAGAGTAGAATGGAGTAGATTCTATTATCTTTGTATGCAATAATGTTTTAACTCTCTATATCTCCCCCTCTCTTGTCTCTTTGTATGACTGTTATTGTTTTCCTATACTTTCTCTCTGTATCTCCCCCTTCTCTCTGTATGTCTGTCAGTTTCTCTTCCTCCAGCCTCTCTCTCTTTCTCTGGCCGTCTGTTTGTCAACAAACAAAAACCGCTGGCCACCGATTGCATCGTTGAATCAAATGGCCTATTCTCTGCAGATTCAGATCCATCCATCCGTCTATTATTATTTGTCCATCTATTTATCAATCTATCTTATTTATGTTTTGTCTATCCATTAATATACTACTCATTCTACCATTAAATCAATAGCCTTCCAATCGTAATGAAATCCCAATCATATTATTATATTATTGTCTATCTATGCATTCTAAAAATATTATTTGTACTTTGCATATCCTCCTGTAAGGAATGTAATATAAGAGAGATATAGTTTCAATTATTTGATAAACGATACAACGAATGTTATGATTAAAGACATTTGATAAGATACAAATTAGACGATCTAGAAAATGCAATGGAATAAATGATGTATATTATTATAACTTTATTAAATTTTACTCCTTAACACTGACTTCAACTGCTTCAGATTTTGTTCTTGGTGTGGTTTAAATTCTTAACATTTCCATACATCTTCTTTCCTTAAAAATAAATAAATTTCACAGGTTTTTAGGTAACGCGATTGATGCGGTGAGGGAAAACATCACGGAGATATATTGGCAGCTTAGAGAAAAGATCTTTGAATTAGATAGAATGACAAGAAGGCTACTCAGAACTGGTTAGATTGTCTTATTGAACTGAACGGTACATTAAAATATAAAAACTGCCTACAAACTGACCACTGGTATGTATAGTAATCACAGCAATGATAGCTAATTCAAGTTTGATTCTTTTCTTTTAAAGCTATTTCTCAATTTTTTTTATAAAAGTGTCACTATTGATACGTTGCAATTGTATCCTTTTTTTGTGTACTGAATGTATTGAATGCTGTAATTTAATGTGTAACAAACAGCACATGAAGCAAAAACTTCTGAAATAATCGACATTTGAAAACAAAGTTTACATGAACATCCTTTATTCAGCACAATCATTGTATAAATACAACAAACATTTGAAGTCTCACAGTAAAGCACTATATTAAAAATAATATAATTATACTTTCACGGTGGAGAAAACATGCTACATATATCCATATCATAACAATAAGAGTTGAATAACAACTGTGACATCCACATTGAACAGTGATCACAATAACTATGACCATAAACTCAAATTAAGAAACTCCTTTTTGTTTTGGAGTTTTTCGATTAAAAAAGGTGAAAGACAGATTTATGAAATGAACTCCGTTGTCTTCCAGTCAGTCTTTTATACTCAATGAAAAAAGGTGAAAGACATAGTTATGAAATGAACTCCGTTGTCTTCCCGTCAGTCTTTTATACTCAATTAAAAAAGGTGAAAGACAGATTTATGAAATGAACTCCGTTGTCTTCCAGTCAGTCTTTTATACTCAATTAAAAAAGGTGAAAGACATAGTTATGAAATGAACTCCGTTGTCTTCCGTCAGTCTTTTATACTCAATTAAAGACAGATTTATGAAATGAACTCCGTTGTCTTCCGTCAGTCTTTTATACTCAATTAAAAAAGGTGAAAGACATAGTTATGAAATTAATGAAGACTTCATTACTTCTATATATGTTTGCTTTTTATCCTCCATGAGAACACCTACTAAAGAAGTTTTGTCTTTGTGATATCAGCATAAGATAAGCATATAAAAACCCAATGGAGTTCACCACATGGTCATTCTATCATTATTCAAACCCACGGTCTTCAGCCTGAAAGGTCAGGCCTTTACCCCAGGAAAAGCTAGCTATGACTCTGTAAAACTTATCGGCAGTTAAGATGACACTGGATTATAAATGATTATAATATCACTCATGAAAACCAGAATATCATGTAATTCATGTCAAGATATAGGAGGAGATAAAGATAGAATAATATTTAAAGCACTCAACAAACATCTAGCAAAAATTATGCCTGTTACAAGAAACAATGAGGAAAAAAAAGGAAAATGTACAGCTTTAGAAACCTTTCTCATTTCTCATTCAAATGACAGTTAAAAATCTTTCATGAAAGAACAGGGCAAAAAGAAAGAATGAATGAATGAATGAATGATCTTTCTTCCTCGCCTTCGTTCAACTGATCCATTTAAAAATCTTTTATGAAATAAAACAATGGCAACGAGCGATGAAATGATCTCTTTTCTTTACAGTTTTGGGTTGAGAACCAATTTTCCTTTTGTTCCTTTGTTGCTGGCGACATCTTTGTGAGCCTCAACGACTTGGTCCAATGAGTATTCTTTGGCAATGACGGATTCAGCCACCCTGCATCCTGTCCTGAACTCACCTCACTAATCAAAATCTTCCATTCCTCCTGAAATAAATAAAATAACACATTTAAAAAAGAAAAAAGAAAAACAGCAGACGTCAATGAAAACACAGTGGGTTTGTTTGTTTGTTTGTTTAATCAAAATTTACCCTGTCCACCATATTGTGATGATCTCAGTGTGAATTAAGAGGAAACAAACAACAAGATAACAGAGAAATGACAAAGTAAAAATTGACTGCAACAGGTAAAAGTGATGAATATGACTAATGACATAAAGGAAAGATGTATAATATGAACAAAGGCAAGTCCAATGGGAAATGATGAACAAACAACCTTCATGTTTATAGATCACTGGGATCAAAAACGGACCGTTAAACCTATTAAACATTAAACTAATTAGTCTGAAAAATCTTTTGCTTGCCCTATCACAATGCAAGTGTGGGACATCTCAGCTTTTCATCAATCTCCCATTTGGAATAGCTGTTAGACGCTGAATTCCTTTGATCAGGGACTGTCTTTTAATTGAAATTCTACAGTTTTAGCCGGACATTCATACATAGATTTACATCATCCACATTGGTGTATAACACCTGGACTTCTTGAACTGTTTGGCCGGCTCTGTGTATCTGGACCACTATCCCCTACCACTAGCATTATACAAATTTTGTAAATATATTACATACGCGTAACTAGGATAAATACATGATTGATAATTATGAATCTTTCGGAAGAGGTGCCTTTGGCTATAAGCGTTGACTGTAAAACAATATCAAAAGTAACTACATGTACATAGCAATTTATTACCTCTGTGCTGACTTGGACAACGACGCCAAGAATACTGAGTTCCTTGCCCATGGTGAGAGATGGGTTGAAGCTTTCAACTGACCCTTTGTTACCAATAACCTGTGACAGAAAGGAACATAAAGTTACACAGAGAATTGGAATCTTTTCCACTCCACCTTTACATCAATTCTTAAAAAGTATAAGATCAAAGGGGAGGAGGAAAAGTGAACGCTATTCTAGCAAGGATGAGTAAGTAAAATTTCATCCAGGCATATAGGCCCATAAAGTAGTATTTTGTTCCAGTTTCTTTAGCATCAAATAGAATTTTAAATGTGATACAAGATCACTCCCAAGAGTGTAATTCTTTTCTCTGCCAAAAGCTTTTACTGTTAGCTGTATGCTGGTGCAGTTTCAGTGGCCGAGTGGTTAGGCTGCTGGACTTGGGATCATGATGTCACAGGTTGAAACCCTGGCAAAGCTAAGCCCAATGTTGTGTTCCTTGGGAAAGACACTGAACAAAAACATGCATTTTCCCTCTCGAAACAGTTGCAGATGCATACACGCACTAGCTTGGGAGTAAAAACCTGTGTCAGACTAGCGTTCTGTCCAGGAGGTGATTATCATTCCCTGTTCTGCTTCACGCTGTACAAACCTAGAGGACTTACGGCTCTGTGTGCTGTAATGACCATGAAGGAACTTTTACTGCAGTAATCATAATCATCATTGTCTACGGGCGTGCTCGTATATATGTCATTGTCATATTTGAGAAAAGATGGGCCTTACCAACAAAAGAAGAGTGTCGACATAGAACTAAGTGTTGCCCATTGTATCATTTAGCACATACAACACAACCAGGTCTAAATTTTGAGATTCCTATTGTATTTATGATACATACAAACAATGTAAGGCCATGTCAAAAGTGAATCTCTACTCACTACAATTCTTCCTCTGAAAGCAGCCACGTCACAATCTTTTACCAAATTAACATTGGCCAGCATTTCCAAAATGACATCCACTCCTTTTCCCCCAGTAGCAGCCTGCAAGGTTAAAAATCCAAAGTAAAATCACATTAATTACAGCTAAGAAAGAGAAAAAGTCAGTAAAGTAAATTTTTCAAAGCTTTCAGTCGCTACAATCGCCTTTTGGTGATTTCTTGCTGTCGGCAGTATTGCAGGATTATCTATAAATTTGGTTGAAACACATTCTATGAAAAAATATAATGCTTCATCTAGCAACACTGTTACGTGAATGTGAATTGCTTTCGTCCTCAATATATCTTCCTTCTGTTACAGCCTTTATCGTATGACCCACTTTTTCGACCACTCATGCATCTTATAATGCATCCCCCTCTCCTCCACTCTTCTATCCTCACACTTTTTTTGTTGTCAGCTGTCAGTCGTGATTCTGCCGCCTTACTGTTCGCACGTACATCTTAATCGTTCTACAATAAAGTACTCTACACTATAACCTTGAATCAGTCTTCATATCTTGGTTACTCTGTGTCAGTGTTTACTCAAGATCAAGTAAAACCTATGAATCAAGGATTCCAATGCCTTCAAATGAAGATAAGTGACAACTGTGACTCATAAGATGAAGATGTATTTAGTTTCTAATTACTGTTATGATAAAGCCAAGTCTAAATAAAGAAAAGTAAATTATGTTAAAACTGTAATATATGAAAATGTATTTAGTTTCCAATCATGTTTATGATAAAGCCAAATTTAAATAAAGAAAAGCAAATTATGTTAAAACTGTATTATATGAAGATGATTACAATATTAGAAAACTACTTACCTTAACATCATTCATGTAACCTTCTTTTTTCTGTGGTTGAAAACAAAGTCCGCTCCTTGTTGTTTGACCACTTCAACTCCTTCATCGGTGCCTGCAGTACCAATGACAACATTACCTCTTGCTTTTGCCATTTGGATGGCTGCAAGACCGACCTATTCAAAGGAAAATTAATACATGATGCATAAGTTTCAATATCAAATTAATGTTTACTGAATCATGAATGGGAACAAAGTCATTATGATAGGAGTATCACTATAAAATATGTAATGGTTGAATTACAGGTGATGTGATTTTAGTAGCCTATTTCGAGCTTTTTTAACAAGGCATTGGTAGCCCTTACACTATAGGAACCTGACGTAGTGGAAAAGCATTATTATAGAACATGAACTCTGTAGTCCAGAGGCAAGGTGTTCGCCTGTCAACCCAAAGGTAATAGGCTCAAGCCCCGGCTATTTCCAAATTATCTTGATTAAATTATAAAAATAATGATCTTTTAATTTAAAAATTCACATCAAAGCAATAATTATTCTAGATCTAAAATGGTCACATCTAGAAAAGTTACAATACTTTAGAGAATACACTGTGAAACGATGATACAACACAAAACCAGGCCAAAAAAAACATGTTTCTTACAGCGCCACTAGCTCCGTGAACCAGGACGACATCCTTGGGCTGCACATCAGCTCTGCAGGGAAATGTAAGAAAGACATGTGAACATGTTTCTATGAAATATATATCATACATAATTATGAGTTAGCCGTTTCTTTGAAGGGGACTCAGTAGTCCAGAGGCAAAGTAGTGGGTTCGAGCCAGTTAAAACGTTTCTTAAGTTTTCTTTCGGGCAAAATCTAACCCTCCTGATCCAGGTAGGTGGATCGACACCTAGTCCCATTGGAGACAGGTGATAAAAATACGCCTGTGTGTAGATTAAAACACTCTGTGCATGGTGTAGATTACAACACTTTGTGCACGTTAAAGATCCTCGGCTGTCTACAGGGCAGTCCTGGCCAAATTTTAAATTCTACCAAAAACACAGAGATCAACTTAGTTGTGGGTAAAATCAAATCAAATCAAGCCGTTCTTTGTTCGCCAAAGCTCATGTTGCCAGGCCACTAAGAGTAAACATATTTTGCATGTAGGTTTTAAGTGATTCCAAGATGTTTATATTTGAGGAATTCTACCAGAGTGACGATTAATTATTGAAAATTTCATTCTCCCTGTCGTTGAGTAGAATTTTCATTCACCTAGGTCGCCATTTTGAACAGGTTATAATTAAAGAGTTGGAATGGTACCGCCTCAGTGTCTACCTGCATAACCTCAGTGTCGAATGCTGACCCGATCTAATAAGCGAATTTGGCATCATGCGGAATGTAACATGCTGGCAAAATATTGATGTATTTGTCTTAAACAAAAATTCTTCAAAACATGGATAGATGTTATATAATATATTATATATATGCATAGTAAAATATAAAGAATGAAAAATAACAAGATACAATTTAACTAAAACAGGGTTTTTAAGGATTGCTAAATAAGAATACTCAGATGGAATATGAAAAACTAACCTGATAAACAGGGCTTTGTAAGCAACATGGTATGGAACACCAATTGAAGATCCCTGAGCAAAAGAAAGACGCTTGTGCAGAGGAACAACAAATTTAACATCTGCAGTGCAAAATTCTGCATAAGCACCTGAAACTGTCTTGATTGTATAAACTCTGTCTCCCACCTGTAAATGAGATGAACAACTGTTACTGCTAATAGGTTACAAAGGGAAAGAAGAATGAGGGAGCAAATAGTGAAAACAGAGAGAGAAGAGGAAGGAGAGAAGGGGTGAAGAGAGAGAGAGAGAGAGAGAGAGAGAGAGAGAGAGAGAGAGAGAGAGAGAGAGAGAGAGAGAGAGAGAGAGAGAGAGAGAGAGAGAGAGAGAGAGAGAGAGAGAGAGTGAGAGAGAGAGAGAGAGAGAGAGAGAGAGAGAGAGAGAGAGAGAGAGAGAGAGAGAGAGAGAGAGAGAGAGAGAGAGAGAGAGAGAGAGAGAGAGAGAGAGAGAGAGAGAGAGAGAGAGAGAGAGAGAGAGAGAGAGAGAGAGAGAGAGAGAGAGAGAGAGAGAGAGAGAGAGAGAGAGAGACAGACAGACAGACAGACAGACAGAGACAGAGAGACAGAGACAGAGAGACAGAGAGAGAGACAGAGAGAGAGACAGAGAGAGAGACAGAGACAGAGACAGAGAGAGACAGAGACAGAGACAGAGACAGAGACAGAGAGAGACAGAGAGACAGAGAGAGACAGAGACAGAGACAGAGACAGAGACAGAGACAGAGACACAGAAATATCGAATCGCCGATCAAAGTGACACATTGGGAATCAATGAAAGGGCTCTAAACTTACAGTGATGAAGGCCTAGTGCATTGTATGGGGCACAAAGCACCATGATGCTGTTCATTACGGGTTGAACCCCTCTCTCTCTCTCTCTCCCCCTCTTTTCTATGTCTTTAGCTCTATCTCTTAGACTTGTACCTCAGGTTTCTTGTCTACATTTACACACAATGTACACTACACCAGAAGAAGAAGAAGAAGAAGAAGAAGAAGAAGAAGAAGAAGAAGAAGAAGAAGAAGAAGAAGAAGAAGAAGAAGAAGAAGAAGAAGAAGAAGAAGAAGAAGAAGAAGAAGAAGAAGAAGAAGAAGAAGAAGAAGAAGAAGAAGAAGAAGAAGAAGAAGAAGAAGAAGAAGAAGAAGAAGAAGAAGAAGAAGAAGAAGAAGAAGAAGAAGAAGAAGAAGAAGAAGAAGAAGAAGGAGAAGAAGAAGAAGAAGAAGAAGAAGAAGAAGAAGAAGAAGAAGAAGAAGAAGAAGAAGAAGAAGAAAAGTGTAACAGAGTAAAGAGAGACAACAGAGAAAGAGAAAATTGCTAAATTGTATGGTTGAAGTTGTCTTGACAAAGTCAAGTCGGTGGGTTTGATACGCTGTTAGCGGTTGTTAAAGTACCTCAAACAGTTGATTGTTCAGTTTATTGAATCGTAAACTCTCCAAATTGTGTAAGTTGTTCTAAAATTAGGCGTTTCGATCTAGAATCCCGAATTTTCAGATGATTGTGTACAAATAAAGAAGGAAAAATCCGTCCCCAGCTCATCTGTTAGGATTTCAAAGATATCCGGATTATCGAGACGTGACTGTATGTCCCTTAGATTACTCAATAAACCTATTGACATATATCATGATAAAAAACCCGTAAGTTTTTACAAACACATGGCATATAGCATGCACAAGAGTGACTCTCCGAGCTCCATAAATTATACATGGCACATGGCATATATAGACATGCACTAGCCTGTAAAATTGACGGGCACATGGAGCAAATTTGTTAACAACTGCGAAGAGAATGCCAAGTTGGGTCACAGATGTTGAAATTCAATGAGTTTCTAGTTCTAAAGGAGGATATTGTAAAATGTAGGAGTCTAGAGATGTTAGCGGAGAAATTGGTTTACAGGAAATTTTAGAGATGTTAGAGGAGAAATTTTACAGGAGATTCTAGGAGATGTTAGAGGAGAAATTCTTTACAGGAGATTCTAGGAGATGTTAGAGGAGAAATTCTTTACAGCAGATTCTAGGAGATGTTAGAGGAGAAATTTTTACAGGAGATTCTAGGAAATGTTAGAGGAAAAACTCTTACAAGAGATTTTAGGAGATGTTAGAGGAGATTCTTTACAGGAGATTCAGACTCCAGTTTGCTAGGAGCTATGATCCTCTAATTTTTTGTAGCCTGTGTGCGTACATTTTTGGTCATGTGCAAAGTTTGATGAGAAAAAATCCCAATTGCGCGCAAATAAATAGTTTTCTAAAATGTTGTGTCTGTTGTTTTTTTCATTGGTATACAGACATTTCTCAACTGTAAAAACAAATTTTCTCCCTAGTGTGCACACACACGCACAGCTTAGACTAGAGGGAACATTGGCTAGAGCCCTGAACTAAACATATTTCATACCTTAAATTTGTCAACTCCTTCACCAACTTTTTCAACAACACCACCAACATCTGAGCCAGGAATCCAAAGGAACCGATATCATGTCTCCAAAGTGACCAGCACGGATAATTGTTTCACAGGGTTGACACCAATAGCTTCAACCTTAATAAGGACCTTAGTCATCATGAACAAAAATCACAGCAATTTGTTAAATTCAATATTATATATTAAAAACTTTGGCAATTAAAACAAATAGGTCAATAAATGAAAGTAAAGAATTATATTATGGCTGTAAGACGTTCATTGAAAAAAGTTACCAATAATATTATTATTATATCAGTTATCACTCCAGCATCAAGACAGAACCTCAGAAATACAGAGTGGTGTAATGTCAATACAGCTATATGATCAGTACATCTGATACAATAACTAACTAAAATCTGTTGTCGCCATATTGTGTGTAATAGAGGGTGGCTGTACTGCTCTTAAATGTAGATAAACTGATGTTACAGTAATCGTGTTGATGAAAAAAGGAAACTTGGGACATTCCATCGCATCAACCAATCAAAAAGCATAGTTTTATACAAAAGGGTCATTTTTATTACAAGATGCAAAATGGACTATTTTTAGATATCGTCACAGGATGAATTATTAACACAAATAGATTCCTTTCTTTATATTTTGACATCTACTTCTGGTCCTTAGGTAGCCATATTGATGTTACACCACTAGATAACAAATGTTTTCTTCACTCAAACTTGTTTTTATTTCACTTGCACTATTGATACATGTGCATGTTGAGAACTTCACTGGCTGCCAGTTAGGGCCAGAATCGAATACAAGATTGTTCTTCCGTGTTTTAATTTGCCTTAGTCTTCTTCCCCAACTTACATTCAAGAATTAATCTTTCCCAATGCACCTTCTAAACAAATTTTTTCCTTTGACTAAATCTACTAACAGTTCCTAAAACAAAATTGAACAGATTTGGCGATAGATCTTCTTCATGCTTCTCCTTGTTTTATAATTAAGCTTGTTAGCATCATAACAATATTTGTTGCTTGCTAGTTACATTGTTGTGTAGTATGCTATGCGAAATATTCAGTGCCTTGGGGTCTCGATAGAAGGCGTGTATATAAATAACATTAATATTATCATTAATAAGTTTCTGGCTATAGCCAGAGTAGGAAATTGTCAAAATTTTAGAGAAAAAATTGTGCCTCAGAGATAATTTTGCTGCATGCTTCCCAGAGAGTTGAGAAAAACTTTGAATGAAGTAAGCAAAGATGTAGACTGTAAATCCATTTAAGAATAGAGAGAAAACATAAAACACACAAAGAGACCCTTCAAAGAAACAACATGATGATCGGAAAGGCAACACACTTGGTCCGCATCCGACAATGGTATCTTCCCTCAACATCTTGCGGTACAAGAAGACATAAAAAGTCAAAATAAAGTAAGTATTTAGTGGTTGAATGACCAGTGTAACCCTTCCACTTCCAATGAGCTAAAATAGTGAGCCCTGCTTGAGTGTACTGTAAAGTAAGTAAATCATTCTTTTTTTATTATGATTATCAGTTTTTGGTTTTAAAAAAATATTTGAAAGTTCAAGAGAATGGGAACAATAATCTCACCTCATTTTGTTTTGGCTCTGGAATTGGAGTGCTTACGACTTTCAATTTGCTTTCATCTCCAAATTCATCAACACGAACGACTTTCATAGACATGGTGGAGGCGACATCTGTTGACAGTATTTAGACTGACTGGGTAAATCTGAATTTGGCTCACAAATTTGGTCGTTACTGTTCAGTCTGGTTGAGAAAGAAGCAACTTGCCGTCTGTTTGATCTTCAAAGTTGAATAAAAAATTAAGAAAAATAATTAGTACGAGTTTGGCTAACGCTTTGACATTTGATTGGAGTTATAACACTAGATCTATAGATTCTCTTCTGATTTCTTTTCTGAGACAAAGTAGGAACAGCCTCCTATGCCCTATGACAACAGATCTAACAACGATTAACAAGATGATATATTATATTTACTTTCAATAGTTGACAAATTTAATTGAATTTATTGCAATATAAAAGATCGAGCTAGATCTAGATATATATCTAGATTCTATATTTAGATCTTGATAGCTATTACGTTGATTCTTCCACTACATTTCAAACCGTGTGTACTGTAGGGCCAAGTAGGTTTCCATGTCAGACTCTAGATCTAGATCTAGGAGAATAGTTAAATTTCATCGGCTATTTTAATAGATTTCTATAACTTAGAGATCATTCTAGAATCTAGATGTTAGACAATCCAAATATATTTGCTGGATATTTGCAATCAAACGTAACTACTATAGTATAGAAGTCTAGATCTAGATCAAGGGTTTAACACCAACGATACAAACATAACACTTACAAACGTGAAACTGAAATTGCAGCTCTGGAAGCGAACACCGGTGCCATAAATCGAGTAAACATGCCGAATGAATGAAAAGCCTGTGAGGGTTAGATTGCAAAAGTCTAGAGCTATAGATCTAGATCTAGCCGATGTATTTAAACGAAAAGTTTGTGGAAAGTGTCAGATCAATCGCTATCAGTAATCTACATCGACTTATTCAAGACGTAGGTAAGTAATAGTAAACAAGATCTACTGAACAAGGTTAGACCTACTCACTCTGCTGTTTCAGTCTGTTGGCAAATAATTATTTCAAAGCAGACTAGACACAGTAAAACTAGATCTAATATTGTTGTCTTTGAGGACACAGTTCCACAGTCTCGAAAGTTTGCGTAGCGTCTCATCGTGATTAGGATGGAAAGAGAACGCAGGTTTTTATAGCAACAGACTGGCATCTCATTAAAATATGTAATTCTGGAAAACTCGAAATTATTTCTCAGGAAAAAGAAATTGTCTTGTCAGGTGTTAAAAATAGAAAGCAAGTAAAAAAAAAGGAAATTTCTCGAAATTATGACGACTTCCCCTTTGAATCAGAATTTAATACAACGAAGGAAAGCTCTATATCTGGACCAGTATAACTACAGTACATGTATTTCAATTATACATGTCTCATACGGAAATTTTCCTGAAAACTTCTGGACAAATAAAAATAAAATAATTGTCTTTCATCAACAAGTCATGGACCCATCAAAAAACCAAATGCCTTATGCGATATTTCTTTATTAAACGACATGTAATATAACTCTCTAAACTCTCTTCTCTCTCTCTCTAGGCTCAATAAACGTTTTCTCTCTTCTCTCTCTCTCTGTTTTTTTTTCTCTGATTTGTCTGTCTATCTGTCTGTCTGTCTGTCTGTCTGTCTGTCTGTCGTCTTTCAACGTCTCTCTGTCTCTCTGTCTCTCTCTCTCTCTTCTCTCTCTCTCTTCTCAAAGAATTCTCTCTCTCTCGTTCTCAAAGAATTTGTCTCTCTAAACGTTCTCAAAGAATCTAGACTCAAAAAACTCTTTCAAAGAATTCTCTCTCTGTCCGTTTCTGTCTGAATTAGACTCAAAAACTTGTCTTTTTCTCTGTCTCTCTCACTCTGTCTCGTCTTTGTCTCTGAATCTCTGTCTCTGTAATCGTCTGTCTATCTGTCTGTCTCTGTCTGTCTGTTCTGTCTGTCTGACTCTGTCGTTTTCTGTCTTCTCTCTCTCTTTTCAAAGGATTCTCTCAATAAACGTTTTCTCTCTCTTCTCTCTCTCTCTTTTCTCTGGATTAGGTTCTCTCTCTGTCTCTCAATCTCTCTCTCAATAATAAATGTTCTCTCTCTCTTTCTCTCTGTGTCTCCCTCCCTCCGTCTGTCATTAAGTTTGCGGATATTTTGTCCTCAAAGAGTAAACAAAGTACAGACACTCTAATGCTGTTACTATCATAGTTTATGTCAGGTGTCTAAAATTATGATATTGGTACTGTATTCTATCGTGACACCAGCTGAAGTATTGGTGAAGTCACGCCATTCCCCTTTGTCCAAAGGAAACTGAATTCAACACCTGGTTTTACTAGAGACAGATAAAAAGGTCCGATACCGATTCCATGTCTTTTGTTCTGTTTTTAAAATACTCTTCGTAAAGAGAAATAATGCTGAAAATGATAGAGCATAATAATCATAATGAAATATGATGTTTAATTTCATCCTTATGAGTTTCATAAAAGAACAAAGATGAGACAAAAAGGCCTACAAGAGAACAAACAGAACCAAAAAAGCGTAACTCGTTTAGCCAATCTTGTCTAGTGCCCATGTTTTGTTTTCGTTTTGCATGTTTTCTTTTCTTTTTGTTTTATTGTTGTTTTCTGGTACTTCTTTCGTATATTTTATTATGAAAGAACAGTATTGTAGTCACATGTTCATCATTATGGAGCTAAAAGAGAAGTCTATTTTGAAGAAAAACAAATATGTTAGCGGTGTTTGGATAGATACCCGAAATCACCATTTAATCTAAATGCTGGTTAACAGAAAGACAACGAAATGATCTCAAGGAATTAATTCTAAGGGCAGTACCATATTCTTTATCAAACTGCTTTTCAAACCCTTTTACTGTAGGCATGTCGTGATCACGGATTATTAAGGTCGAGACACAGAGTAGATCTAGACTCTACCTCGATCTAAGTCTATCGTTGTTATCTGCTATCTTACTATTAAATGTAGATAATACCATGTGATTTTACATATTTTTGCATTATAATTTTTTAATGAGGGTGCAACCAGTAAGTAGGCCGTTGTTCTCTCTAACGCGAGCTGATGTAAGGCCAGGTGAGCTTATTAACTAGTAAATGCCTCGACTGGATGGTGTACTTTCGAATTTCCCGATTACTATTTTTTGCTAGTTGTTCCTTGCATCGCGTTGCTTTGGGAATGATTTTCCTTAGGAATTTTCACTCAACCTGACCTATTTTGATAGGGACAAAGCAAGGTTACGAGTGGGCAGGCCAAGGTCAAGATGGACTAGAGGTCATACACGCTAGAATGGCATGAATTACGGTATTCGTGAAGCAGAAGAATCATAGGGAAATTAAAACACGATGTGTCTACATGATGAGTAGTAAAACAGGTATATCAATCTAGGATAAAAAGATTTATCAGTGAAAGACAGATGGATCTGAATGATATCACAATAGAAGAAAAGTGGCAGATATATAAAGAAACATTCCTCAGTTGTACTGAAGAGGTCTGTGGTAGGAAACAAATTAAAGGAGAACGGAAAAGAACATCATGGTGGAATGAAAATGTCAAGACTAAGATCAAAGAATAGAAGGATGCCTGGAAGAAATACTTGCAAAAAAAGAGACTAGAGGATAGGATATATTACGTGAATAAAAGAACTACCATGAAAGAGGAAGTGAGGAAAGCCAAACAGAACAATTGGAAGAGTTTGGACAAAGACCCAAGAAAGCTATCAAGGAAATCAAAAGCTGTTCTGAGCATGGGCAATGAAGAGCAGGGGAAAGACATGGAAACAAAGTATTTTTAATAATTACATAATGCCCAGAAATACGACAAATTAAGAATGTCAAAGGAGAAATGAAGATGAAAGAAGACAGCTATAAGAAAAATGAAATTAGAAAAGCCCAAGGAGCAGATCAAGTTTATCCAGAAATGATTATAAACCAAGTGGAGAGAGGCAGACAAACTACTACATGCAATATGCCAACAAGCATGGAAGTCCAAACAGGTGCCAGACGACTTGGAAAAAGGGAACGGTAGTACCAATACAAAAGAAAGGATCAACTATGGAATGCTCAAACTATAGAGGGATATCATTACTTAGCATTGCCAGGACTGAAAATGGGAAAGAGCAGTAGAGGATCAGATTGAAGAGCATCAGAGTGGATTTAGACCAGGAAGAAGTGTACAAGACCACATATTTACAATTAGACAAATAATAGAACAATTTCTTGAGAGAAACATTGACTTGCACCTGTGTTTTATTGACTTAGAAAAGGCATTTGACACTGTGAGGAGGGACGAACTATGACATTTCTTAAAAGAACACAATGTAGAGCAAAATTTAACAGAAGCCATTATAGTTTTACAATAAACCAACATGTGCAGTGAGAGAAAAGCTGGAAATGCATCAGAAGAATTTGATGTAGATATAGGAAAGACAGGGTTGTACCTTAGTCCTCTTTTGTTTATCACATTTATGGATTCAGTTGCAAAGGCATCCTCAAAAATGAAGAAAATGAATATAGATATGTGGAAGCTCAAACCAGTAAATGTATCAATGCTATCATTTGCTGATGATTTAGTTCTGTTTGGAAAATCAGAGAGTGATCTTCAGTCAAATATCAACATAATGAACAAAGAAGTAAATAAAAGAGGACTGAGAGTAAATGCAAAGAAAAACCAAAAACAATGCTAGTAACTAGGAAGCTAAAACACAAAATATTAAATTGGGCAGTGAGAATTTAGAACGAGTTCAAAGCTACAATTACTTAGAGTAATGATTAACTCAGAGGGAAAACTAAGAGAAGAAATCAGCCAGAGAATCAAAAAGGCAAGTGCAATATATAACCATCTAGAAAGGCATTTGTAGATAAACAAGAATTGTCAACATAAACCAAAATGGCAGTATACAATACAGTTTATTGTCCTACTCTCCTCTATAGCAGCGAAACTTGGACTTTAGACAGTAGAGAATACAGTAGAGTATAGGCAGCTGAAATAAATATCTAAGAAGAGTGGAAGGAAAACTAAACGAGACAAAATGAGAAACACAACAATAAGAGTCTGTCTACTTGTCCGTCTACCTTTCTGTGTCTGTCTGTCTGTCTGTCTCTGTCTGTCTGTCTGTCAGTGTGTGTGTGTGTGTGTGTGTCTCTCTCTCTCTCTCGCTCTCTCTCTCGCTCTCTCTCTCTCTCTCTCTCTCTCTCTCTCTCTCTCTCTCTCTCTCTCTCTCTCTCTCTCTCTCTCTCTCTCTCTCTGTCTCTTCTCTCTCTCTCTCTCTCTCTCTGTTCGTTTCTCTCTCTCTCTCTCTCTCTCTCTCTCTCTCTCTCTCTCTCTCTCTCTCTCTCTCTCTCTCTCTCTCTCTCTCTCTCTCTCTCTCTCTCTCTCTCTCCCTCTCTCTCTCTCTCTCTCTCTCTCTCTCTCTCTCTCTCTCTCTCTCTCTCTCTCTCTCTCTCTCTCTCTCTCTCTCTCTCTCTCTCTCTCTCTCTCTATTCTGCCTGTCCGTTTCTGACCCTCCTCTTTTCTAGAGCTTCAGAAGTAGTATCCTTTGATAACCCTTACTAATTAACTTGTCCATTTCCATAGAAGTAACTGAAATATAAAATAACATACGAATATGAAGAAAATTAAAATATTTTGGTCACTCACACCCCAAAGTCTGTTAGGATTTTTTGTGTGACTTCGTATCACCTTAACAATAATATGTGGAACGTGTAATCTCTGTCTTGTTATAATGTTTTTCTTTGTTAGCAGATAATGGACCCGTCAGTAGCCAGTTTCTTTGAAACGAATCAGCTAGCCAGAGTTCTTCAGCCCCTGTATGACTAAATTCACATTTGGTCAGTCTGAAAGTAGAAGTAATCATAATATAAAACGTTTGTTTCCTGTTGTATTTTTTGTTTGTTTGTTTTTTTTGCATGTTTTTTGTTGTTGCTTCTTTGGGTTTTTAAATTTTACTTTTGCTGCTGTTCTGTTGTTAATTCTCTTTTCTTAGGGGACTCGATGGTCCAAAGGCAAGGTGTCGGCCTCTCAACCCAAAGGGCATGGGTTCAAGCCCCGCCGACAGTTGAAATATTTTCTCGTGTATTTTTCGAGTAAAATCTAGATCTAGCCATCCCCCTCCCCCCGGGTCTGGTGGTAGATCGACACATCGACGCGTAGTCTCATCTGAGAGGACGATTAAAGGAGGTCCCGTGTGCGAGATGACAACCCCTCTGTGCACGTTAAGATCTGGGTTTATTAACGAGTCAGTCCGGGTAAAATTAGAAATCCACCAAATACCACCGAGATCTTGATTTTGATTGGATTTGATTTGATTTGATTTTACCCACATCGACACCTAAGGTGATCTCGGGAGTTTTGGTGGATTTTAAATTTGCCCGACTGCCTGTAAACAGCCAAGGGGTCTTTAGCGTGCACATAATGTTGTGATCGCACACGGGACCTCCTTTATGATCCGTCTCCGGGATGGGACTAGGTCTCGATCCACGTACCTGGACCAGGGGGTGAGTCTAAATCAGATTTTGCTCCGCAGGCAAAACATCTTTTTCTAATCAATTCAAATACTGATTTGATCCGGAGAGTTTATTCGTTAAGAACGTAAAGCAGGCTATTTGAAATACACATGTGAACTATGGGAGGTTGTAGGTAAGGGTTTCTGAGGTTATAAATGGTCAAAGTCAGAGATTTGCAGCTTTTATACAATGACATGTATATTATAAGCATACCGTAGGTAATGATGATTATGATTAGATCTAGATCTACTCCAATATTATTTTTCAACGATGAACTACACAGGGTGACGTAAATATCGATATATAATCTTAGATACTTACTTATGTTAGGCGGGCTTTTCATTTGCATATCCTGTATTGGAGAAGTGAAAGAGGACGATAACATTAACAATAAAGGAGTTTCGTGGATCGCGGACAAAACAATCTTTTCCCATTCAGTGATAAAAGATTTGACCCAAGCGTTTATTCGCTAAGAACCACTAAAACAGGCTATTTGAAATCGACCGATTGATATGGCGGTTATGGGTGCAGTGGTTCTAGAGACTGTAGCGGTCAAAGTTATGTTGCCGTTTCCCCTAGAATTCACACTGAGATCACTGCACATTATATAATGAGGTAAATTCAATCAACAAATCAAGCAATTAGTCAATCATCCAACCAATCAAACAAGCAGTCAATCAATCAACCAATGAACCAATCAATCAATCAATCATTGAATGAATCAATCAAAAAATTCTATAACATAAATTTAAAAATAGGTTTAATCAAATTGACCCCATCTTTGGGACTAGTTTAACAGCATTCTCGTTCACCAGAGATGAAATAGAACGAGGAAACATGGATCTGTTGTCAGGTTTTCATTACTCTTCAGATTGTTTTGATTTGTGTGTGTGTGTGTATGGGGGGGCATTGACTTTCAATAAAACTAGTTTTGTCATCGCACAATAACTTTAATATAGAACTTTCGTGGTTAGCAAATTCTGTTTACTAGATTATGTCATTGGTAATGCAATGCCTCCTCTGTTGTTGTTTTTTAGTCTGTATGCACACATTGTTTTTTTGGTTGTGTAAAGTCGACGAAAACAATCAATTTTGTGCACTGTGTGCATAAGAATAAATGTAGGTAAAAGAATAGTTGAAAGGTTTGTAGGTATTGCCATTTCTTCAATTATACCTTTTCTCACTGGTGTGCGCGCGCACTAAGAAAGCTGAGGAGGGAACATTGATTGTACGCATATTGCAATGTAGTTTTGAAATGCTGACGACAGGGAACCAAAAATCACGTCACGATTGATTGCGACTCGTAGTTGTTTATTTATAGAACAGCTCCGCTATAATACAAGTGTTACCCGCTGTAATAGTCTACGTGGACACATGACTTAGGCCATCACATGACATTCAAAAGAAGTAATAAGCTGCCCGGCAAATAGTGAACAATCCATTTAAAACCAAACATTGTTACTTCATTCAAACCTTAATTTTTGCCTATCATGAACAGCGAGCGCGTACATATATTTTTAGCCTACGGTACACAAGTATAAAAGATCATGATCTACATAATCCATGGCATCACAAAATGGTCGTTCATTTTGCTTTTTGATTACACAAAGTACAGTCGCCTAACTGAAGGAAATGGCTGGCTTGATCATTATTCGTTTTTCTCAAATGTATACAAAGGCGAAACAGACTTAGACGTCAATCCCCATAGCCTTGCAGAATGGTCTAAATGCCTTTCTTTTTTAACTATGCATAAACAAAGAAAAGAAAAAGAAAATATCACAAAACATCACTACAGTTGTACTTTGTAACCCCAAAACAAAATAATATCAACTTAGTAGACATGCGATCATACGAAAAAGGAACTTAAAAAAACCCAAAACAAAACCCCCTCCAAATCAGGAAAACGACTAGAACTCAAAGCCCATTATGCAACATGGCAGGAGGAGAGAGGGGGGGAGATGTTGTTTTGTTGTTCTTTCTTATCAATTTAGTCTACGTTGTCGCTCATTGACAACACTGTTTTAGTAACTTTAAAACTAATAACTTACTAAAAAAAGTCTAAAACAACCCAGAGATAATAGGACAAGTTTATTTAGAAGAAGAAAGAAATGATATAAACATAATGAAATTATGGTAATAGCAAATATGAGGGAAATTTTTGTTGTTTCCTTTTCATTTTGATAATGGTATTGCTAAGGTATATCATGATTTTGTTTAATAATCAGAATCATATTAACACTAACAGAAAAAAAACCATGACGTGGTCATATACAACATACACAGAAACAGTAACAGATATAAACACACGTAAGCAGTTTGCAAAACCTAAGAAATCAGACTATTATAGCTAGAACTACGTAAACACTGACATAGATTCTATTAACATGTAACATAACCTATCCCCCATATACCCTCCCCTCTCCCTCTCTCTCTCTCTCTCTCACTCTCTCTCTCTCTATATATATATATATATATATATATATATACATATATATATATATATATATATATCTGTCTCTGTATATTATGTCACTTCATTCTTTCTTCCCATGCTCAATAACACGCCTTCACCCAACCACTCTCACATACACACACAAACACACACGCATTTTACCAATGGTATCGCAACCTTGATCTAGGTCAGAAAGCCTAGATAAGCCTATCTGCCCCCTATAGATTGAACCAAGAGCCGTCTATATTTTATAGGACGGCCTTGATTGAACTCATCAAGGTTTTGTAAATGTAAGATATACCTCGGAAAACAAGGATTCTCAAGAATTGCTCTAAGCAGATGCATTTCGTATTTGGGTCGACGTAAACTAGTTCTTCGTCCGGTAAAATGTTCTTTCTACTATTATGGTATTTCTCAGTATATGTTTAATTCTTACGCAAAGAGAGAGAGAGAGAGAGAGAGAGAGAGAGGAGAGAGAGGAGAGAGAGACGAGAGAGAGGAGAGATGAGAGAGAGGAGAGACGAGAGACAGATCGAGAGAGAAGAGAAGAGAGAGAGAGAGAGAGAGAGAAGAGAGAGAGAGAGAGAGACATACACACACACAACACACACACACACACAACATTGCACAGGCACACAGATACAAAGAGAGCTTAGAGGGAGGATCATATCGGGCGAGAGAGAGAGAGAGAGAGAGAGGAGAGAGAGAGAGAGAGAGCGAGGAAGAGAGAGAGAGGAGAGAGATGAGAGAGAGAGAGAGAGAGAGTGAGAGACAGACCACAGACGACAGACAGACAGACAGAACAAGCAGTATGTAGAGATATATACATAATATATAAGAGAGGAGAAGGAAGAAAAATGCAGAGCAAGTGAGATACACGCTCCTCACACACACAATACCAATACTACACAGGCACGCAGGAGACAAAGAACGAGCTAGAGAGGG
>JAXRKP010002436.1:0-51670 GCA_037039925.1 Doris montereyensis
TACTTAACGTGTTACCTGTAGATGAAGATACTTGACGTGTTACCTTTAACTGAAGATACTTAACGTGTTACCTGTAGATGAAGATACTTGACGTGTTACCTTTAACTGAAGATACTTAACGTGTTACCTGTAGATGAAGATACTTGACGTGTTACCTTTAACTGAAGATACTTAACGTTTTATACTTAACTGAATATACTTGACGTGTTATCTGTAACTGAAGATATTTCATGTGTTATCTTTAACTGAAGATAATGGACGTGTTACCTGTAGATGAAGATACTTGAGGTGTTATCTATAACTGAAGATACTTGACGTGTTACCTGAAAATGAAGATACTTGACGTGTTACCTGTAACTAAAGATACTTAATGTGTTATCTGTAACTGAATATACTTGACATGCTATTTGTAAATAAATATACTTGGCGTGTTATCTGTAGATAAAGATACTGGCGTGTTATCTGTAAATAAAGATACTGGCGTGTTATCTGTAAATAAAGATACTTGACGTGTTGTCTGTAAATAAAGATACTTGACGTGTTATCGATAACTAAAGATACTTGACGTGTTATCGATAACTAAAGATACTTGACGTGTTCGATCTGTAACTGAGTTATCTGTAAATAAAATAATTTGCGTGTTATCTGTAAATAAAGATAATTTGCGTGTTATCTATAAATAAAGATACTGACGTGTTATCTGTAACTGAAGATACTGGCGTGTTATCTGTGAAGATACTTTGCGTGTTATCTATAACTGAAGATACTTGACGTGTTGTCTGTAAATAAAGATACTTTGCGTGTTATCGATAACTAAAGATACTTGACGTGTTATCTGTAACTGAAGATAATTGGCGTGTTATCTATAACTAAAGATACTTTGCGTGTTATCTATAAATGAAGATACTTGACATGTTATCTATAACTGAAGATACTTGACGTGTTATCGATAACTGAAGATACTTGACGTGTTATCTATAACTGAAGATACTTTGCGTGTTATCTATAACTGAAGATACTTGACATGTTATCTATAACTGAAGATACTTGACGTGTAAATTATCTATAACTGAAGTTGCTTGACGCCCTATCTTCAAATGAAGATTGACAATTTATAACTGAAGATGCTTGAGGTGTTATCTGTAAATGAAGATACTTGACATATTATTTGTAACTGAAGATGCTTGAGCGCCCTATCTTCAAATGAAGATACTTGACGTGTTATTTAACTGAAGTAACTGTAAATGAAGATACTTGACGTGTTATTTGTAAATGAAGATACTTGACGTGTTATTTGTAAATGAAGATACTTGACGTGTTATCTTTAACAGAAGATACTTTACCTGTTATCTGTTCCTGAAGATACTTGAGGTGTTATCTGTAACTGAAGATACTTGAGGTGTTATCTGTATCTAAAAAAAATGACAATTTATCTGCGGCTGTTGCTGCGTTTACAACGTAGATGTAAAGGGGAGGAAAAGAACTATGTTTCAATTCTCCTTCTTTTTGTCTTATCCATATTCAGACATGGCCTCTTGCAGCGCCCTCCGATTAACGATAATATGAGTGATATTTTTATACGCTCTGCCTCTGTTGTTGTTATTCCCATCCTTTTTGCGATAGTCCGCATCTAGTCACATTTTGACACAAAAGTCTTCAATGAATAATTTTTCCCAAGGTTAATTCAAGTGGCCAACTTATTTCAGTTCTTTAATTTCTTATTTTTGTCGGAGTAGATGGCATGGGAAGGGCGGGGGCATTAGTCCAGAAGCAAAGTATCGGCCTCTCAACCAAAAGGTCGTGAGTTCAAGCCCCGACGACAGCTGACAAAAAGTTTCGATTTTTGTCGAATAAAATCGCCCCCCCCATCCCCTGGTCCAGATAGGTAGATCGACACCTAGTCCCATCGAAGGCGGGCGATTAAAAGGAGATCCCGTGGAGATCACAATACTCTGTGCACGTTGAAGATTCTCTGGCTGTTGACGGGGCTGTCCGGTCTTGACAGGGCTGTCCGGTGACAGGGCTGTCCGGTCTTGACAGGGATGTCCGGTCTTGACAGGCAGTCCGGCTGTTCGGTCTTGACACGGGGCTGTCCGGTCTTGACGGGGGTCCGGTCCGGTCTTGGACAGGGCTGTCCGGTCTTGACAGGGCTGTCTTGACGGTCTTGACAGGGCTTGAGTCCGGTCTTGACGGGGCTGTCCGGTCTTGACAGACAGGGCTGTCCGGTCTTAACAGGGCAGTCCGGTCTTGACAGGGCAGTCCGGTCTTGACGGGGCTGTCCGGTCTTGACAGGGCTGTCCGCTCTTGACGGGGCTGTCCGGTCTTGACAGGGCTGTCCGGTCTTGACAGGGCTGTCCGGTTTTGCAAAATTCCGGGCAAAATTGAAAATCCTACCAAAATCCCCGAGATGACCTTCGTTGTGGATGTGAGTAAATCAACTAAAATCAAATAAAACAAAGCAGTTGGCATAATTTGTTGAGACCCAATCCGTCTGGTTTAGGAGGCGTTGTAGCGAAACTGCAGTGTTGTGAGTTTGTAATCACGACGACACTGGTTCAAACCCAATGGTTGTCCCAGGTGGGGTTTTTACAACGCTGTACTTTAAGGAAAGGTACTTCACTGTGCTTTCCTCACTTGACTCAGGGTGAATGAATACCCAGGTATAGGTAGAGAAATATATTGTCAGAGTGTTAGTAAGAAGCGCCTAACAGACTGATGTACAGTATGCTCTTCAGGGAGTTGAGAAAAACTTTGACTGAAATATCTTGCTGCGGGTTAAATGGTGTACAGTCTGTACTTTTGAAGGGATACGGACTATAAATCCATTTTTATCTGTATATTTACGGTCTAGCTCGTTTCTTTGTCAGTCCATGAATTACCTCATTATTTTTCTGTAGTATTTCATTTCAAATGAGTTACTTTTAATTACACCCCCTTTGTGATGGTCCGTGTTTTGCAACCGTAAATTAATTAGAATCAAGGATTATTATTATTGAGGACAAAATTATGCAAATTGTTCTCTTGGTTGAGAACAAAAATGCTTTCCAAATGAAAACAATAAAACAGCAGAAGTAAAACAGACAACAAAATCAAAATGTGAAAAGAAAACAACACACCAAAAGTTGCCAAAACCGAACAGGACGTGTGTGGGGGTGGCCGGGGGGGGGGCAAACACCTAAAATTAGCTTTCGATACAAAGCATACCATACTGAAGAAAAGGGAGATTTAATACCACATATTAGTGCTGCAAATTTCACCAGCGTCTTGAGGTGTTAAAACGATCGCGCGGCACCGTTGTCCTACTGCGCAAACAAGGAAAACAAACGAAATACCTGACATGGGCGTTATACCCAGTACCTCTGGGTCACAATGCAATGCCTCTAATCACTCCACCATCTCGCCCGCTTCAAGATGTGTGCTCACTAAGCAAAACGTAGAGTAAGTTCCATACTTAGCTCAGTGTTTCGTGTAACATAACGCTGAGCAGAGAAGTTTTGATTTTTCAAGGTATACGGCATTGACTGTTGGGTCAACAGTACAGTCATTAAAAGTTTGCTCCGACTATGAATCGAAGTCGGAACGAGCTTCTGACTGCGAGTGGTAGCTGTAGAGTAAATTACAAGAGTTGTCATTACAGAGAAACAAATCAATAATGGTGTTTCCCTTTTAATGGACATTGCTTCCCTCAAGCACTTTTTACTGTGGCATTTAAGTGTTATTACTTTTGTTGTTCCTTTTTTATTTTTTTATTTTTTTTTTGGGGGGGATTAAATTATTTCTTTTTGTTCTTTTACAACTATTTATATCTGACTCAAAAATTGTTTTTATTTTTATTTTTCAAGATTTTTAAAGTGGAACCATCCCTTCTCCCACTCATACCCCTTCCTCATTTGGTTGGAATTTCTCTCTAAGTTTGTCTTTCTGTCTGTCTGTATGTCAGTCTCGATCTCTATCTCATCTACGCATTCCACTAACGATGCCAATCAAATTCCAATCCAAATTATTTCCGTATGGCGTTTGGATTACAACAGGGAATTAGTAATTGTCCTCTCGAGAGTGCTCTCTACGATGATACAAATTATCTGGTTAAAAAATATCAGGAGAAGTAAAGAAACGCTGAATGGCTTCCTTCCATAGCCAACAGGTTTTGCTTTGATATACCGTGCGCATTGTAAACAGTAATTCAATTAGCGCGTCCTTCATTTAAAAAAAACAATCGTTACAGGAAAATACTTCAGCTCGTTATTTCTTTTAAAAACAAACTAAATTAAAGAAATAAAACGAACGAGAAAAGAGACGGGTATACAAACGGAAAGGAATCTATGATGTTCTTTATTTTTCAGATTCAATTAACAGGCTCTTTCGTCAATCACAAAGACAAATTGGGTTTTGAAAAACAAGTTGTTACAAGAAGTCGCAGCCACTTCACATCTGCCCACCCGTTGACGCATGGGAATGAATTTTAAATCTAGAAAGCCAGAATTCCTGAAATCAACTACGTCCATTACAGGCAAACGCCGACCTGAATTTGTTAAAGAAAAAAAACATCCACTGATCGTCTGTAAACTGTATCAACGCATCCAGTCCCGTAATCATGATCGACAGACTGAAACGCTGGAGACTTCGCGTTTTCATTGTCATGAATGTCATCCTAGAGAACCTTTGTTAGTTTGTTAATCAAACGAACTGATCCAACAATGTTCGCGTCTTACCTCACACTGTTCAGTATTAATTCATGTACACAATTTCAGCTCGATGGGTCGTTTAATAAGGTAGATGTGATTGAAAAGGTTTGTGAGTTTTCTTATTATCTAAACATATATGTCTAATATATTCTCTCTCTTTCTCTCTCTCTCTCTCTCTCTCTCTCTCTCTCTCTCTCTCTCTCTCTCTCTCTCTCTCTCTCTCTCTCTCTCTCTCTCTCTCTCTCTCTCTCTCTCTCTCTCTCTCTCTCTCTCTCTCTCTCTCTCTCTCTCTCTCTCTCTCTCTCTCTCTCTCTCTCTCTCTATCTATCTATCTATCTATTTACATCTCTCTCCCTCTGTCTCTGTCTGTCTCTGTCTGTCTGTCTGTCTGTCTGTCTCTCTGTCTCTCCCTCTCTCTCTCTCTCTCTCTCTCTCTCTCTCTCTCTCTCTCTCTCTCTCTCTCTCTCTCTCTCTCTCTCTCTCTCTCTCTCTCTCTCTCTCTCTCTCTAAAAATGAAGACAGGAAAGAGAAGGGGGGAAGACAGGAAAGAACAGGGGGGAAGACAGGGGAAAGAAAGAGGAAAGACAAGGAAAGAAGTGAAGGAAAAATGAAGATGACAGGGAAAGAAGAGGGAAGACGAGGGGAAGACAGGGAAAGAAAGAGGGAAGAAGGGAAAGAGGGGGAGACAGGGAAAGAAAAGAGGGGAAGACAGGAAAGAAGTAAAGGAAAAATGAAGATAGGAAAGGAAGAGGGAAGACAGGGAACGAAAGAGGGGAAGACAGGGAAAGAAAGAGGGAAACGAAAGAGGGGAAGAGAGGGAAAGAAAGAGGGAAGACAGGGAAAGAAGTAAAGGAAAAATAAAGATAGGAAAGAAAGAGGGGAAGACAGGGAAAGAAGTAAAGGAAAAATAAAAGATGAGGGGAAGACAGGGAAAGAAAGAGGGAAGACAGGAAAAGAAGTAAAGGAAAAATGAAGATAGGAAAGAAAGAGGGAAGACAGAAGAAAAGAAGTAAAGGAAAAATAAAATGAAGATAGGAAAGAAAGAGGGGAAGACAGGGGAAAAGAAGAAAAATAAAGAAGGAAAGAAAGAGGGAAGACAGGGAAAGAAGTAAAGGAAAAATAAAGATAGGAAAAAAGAGGAAGACAGAGGGAAGACAGGGAAAGAAAGTAAAAGAAAAATAAAGTAGACAGGGAAGTAAAAGAAAAATAAAGATAGGAAAGAAAGGGAAGACAGGAAAAGTAAAGGAAAAATGAAGATAGGAAAGAGGGGAAGACAGGAAAAGAAGTAAAGGAAAAATGAAGACAGGGACAGAAGTAGCTGACGACGCCTTGAGAACATTACATATCGCTTCAAATAGCTTTTCGTTTGAATCTCAGACATCGCTTTATTAGTTGTGTGAACAGCATTGACTTGTTCATAGCATGACGAAGAGGAAAAGGTGGCTCAGGTATGAATATTTTCAAAATTAATTTTAATCAACAGATCTTCGTTTATGCTTTTTTTCTGCATTATTGAGCCTTTGATTCGTTTCGCAATATCGATTCTATTCGTGTCGGGCTCCATGGTGTGGGGAAGGGAGGGAAGGAGACAAGATCTTGTCATAGCTTTCAGGAGGAAGCCATACATTACAAGACAAAAGAGGAAGCAAGTCTCATTCTGCTAGTTCTGCTCGTCTTCTCTTGACCATGTTCAAGTTCCGGTGCCGTCACCAAAAGCCAATTTATTGCCAAAGTGATAAATTTGTGATTTCACCAAGTCGAGAGTAGTGTTCAGTTGTTGAGCACCTCTGCGGCTGCCTTGCGTTGTAGCAATCTGATTGAAGGCTATTTTTGCGCGAGATTTTCACCCAGTCAGAACGCTTGGAATGCACGACTGTCTAGAAATTGAGAGGTTCCTGACTATTGAACACGCTTCTACTTCTAGTGGTACTTAGCTAGGCATTGAGAACTACAAGGTTAAGCGCTGAGTGAGGCTTTGAGAGCAAGGATATTAATAATGCTAACTGTGGCTTTAAAAATGTTATCGCGTTAAAGCTGAAGATAGCTTTGATAACTAGCATCACGTTAAAGCTGAAGGTAGCTTTGACAACTAGCATCACGTTAAAGCTGAAGGTAGCTTTGATAACTAGCATCACGTTAAAGCTGAAGGTAGCTTTGATAACTAGCATCACGTTAAAGCTGAAGGTAGCTTTGATAACTAGCATCACGTTAAAGTTGAAGGTAGCTTTGATAACTAGCATCACGTTAAAGCTGAATGTAGCTTTGATAACTAGCATCACGTTAAAGCTGAAGGTAGCTTTGATAACTAGCATCACGTTAAAGCTGAAGGTAGCTTTGATAACTATGGTTACATTAAAGCTGAATGTAGCTTTGGAAACTAAAATCAATGTAATACTTAATATCGCTTTTGAGAAATGAGACTTTTGTTATTGTCAAATGTAGCTTTAGAACTAGGACCAAGTTATTGCTGAGTGTAGCTTTGAGAGGAAGGATCAATTTTTACTGAATGTAACTTTGAGAGCTAGGACCAAGTTATTACTGAATCTAACTTTTGAGAGCTAGGATCAAGTTTATACGGAATGTACCTTGCGTGTTAAGACCGGAGCTATTACTGATTGTAACATTGAGAGCTAAGGCCAAGTTAATACTGAATGTACCCTTTGAGAGATAAGACCAAGTTATGCTGAATGTAACTACAGAGCTATAACCACGTTATTGCTGAATGTAGCTTTGAGAGATAAGACCAAGTTATGCTGAATGTAACTTTGAGAGCTAAGATCAAGTTATACTGAATGTAACTTGAGAGCTAAGATCAAGTTATACTGAAAGTAACTTGGAGAATAGAACCAAGTTGTGCTGAATGTAGCTTTGAGAGATAACATAAGTTCTACTGAATGTAGCTTTCAGACCTAAGATCAAATTATACTGAATGTAGCTTTGAGAGCTAAGATCAAGTTATACTGAATAGTAACTTGGAGAGCTAAGATCAAGTTATACTGAATGTAGCTTTGAGAGATAAGACCAATTTATACTGAATGTAACTTTGAGAGCTAAGATCAAGTTATACTGAATGTAACTTTGAGAGCTAAGATCAAGTTATACTGAAAGTAACTTTGAGAGCTAGAACCAAGTTATTGCTGAATGTAGCTTTGAGAGATAAGACCAAGTTCTACTGAATGTAGCTTTGAGAGATAAGACCAAGTTATACTGAATGTAACTTTGAGAGATAAGACCAAGTTATACTGAATGTAACTTTGAGAGGCAGGACTAAGTTAGTACTGAATGTAGCTTTGAGAGGCAAGACTAAGTTATTACTGAATGTAACTTGGAGAGCTAGGAACAAGTTAATACTGAATGCGGCTTTGAAAATTAAGACTAAGTTAAAGCAAAATGTAGCTGAATGGATCAAGTTATGGCTTAAAATGGGGTTAAAACTGGAATCAAGTCAAGACTGAATACGGGGAAGAGTACTAGGGTCAAGTTAAGGCTGAATATGGGGTTAAGAACTGGGATCGATAAGATTGAATATGGGGTTAAGAACTAGGATTAAGTTAAGACTAAATATGGGGTTAGGAACTAAGGTCGCATTAAGGCTGAATGTGGGGTCACAAAAGATCATGTTAAGGCTTAACATGAGGTTAAGAACTAGGATCAAGTCAAGGCTAAATATGGGATTAAAAACTAGGATCATGGTTGAATATGAGGTTAAGAACTAGAATTAAGTTAAGACTTAATATGAGGTTAAGAACTAGGATTAAGGCTGAATATGGGTAAGTTAGAATCAAGTTAAGACTTAATATGGGATTAAAGAAAACTAGGATTAAGGCTGAATATGGGGGGTAGGAACTAGAATCAGGTTAAGACTTAATATGAGGTTAAGAACTAGGATCAATGTTAAATATGGGGATGATGAACTGGGATCAATTAAGGCTGCTGAATTTGGGATTAAGGGAGGAGCGGCACCTGAATGATTTCTTTTTGCTTTTGATAGCAATGAATTGGATCAGGTCAAAAACAACAGGACACAGAACAGGAATACAAATAGTCTCTGACTCATCAACTGGAAGATATTGATTTTACCGATGATGTAGCATTTCTTTCTCATCGATATAATGATATTGAGGAAAAAACAAACATAATGGTCAAAGGAAGCAGCAAATTTGGCATGAAATATAAACAAAGGGAAAACTAAAGTTCTCAACATTAATAACGTGAATAATAACATTGCACTTGATTAAATGGAATTAGAAGATGTCGGACCAGTTTACATATTTGAGCAATGTTGTAAGCAAAACAGGAGGGACAGACCAGGATATCAGCGCCAGAATTGGGAAGGCGACGGCAGCATTTAGGACCCTAAGACCATCTTGATATTGCAGACCGCATCCCTAAAAACAAAAATCTGTATTTTCAAAACAAACGTAAAATCAGTCCTCCTGTATGCCTGGAAACATAACACCACTAAAACATCTACAAGAAGACTTCAAACAATAGATATTAACAGATGCCTGAGGACAAATCCTACACATCAAATGGTTTGATAAAACTACAAACGAAGAACTTTTTGAAAAGACACATCAAGAACCGATAAGAAGTACAAATTATGAGAAGGAAATGGGGAATGGTTTGGACACACCTTTAGAAAATCATCAGAAAACATAACGCGTCAGGCCTTAAATTAAAATGGAATCCACAAGGGAAGAGAGGCCGAGGGAGACCAAAGACAACATAGAGGACGTCAACCCTACAGGAAGCTTGGCAGCTGGGCCTTCCTGAACGACACAGAGATGGTGGCGCAGGACAGGGTGAAGTGGAGAAACCTCATTGGTGACCTATGCCCCACCCGGGGGTACAAGGGTATAAGTCAAGTAAGTCAAGATAGACAGATAGATAGATATATTATACATAGATATATAGATAGATAAACAGGTATGATAGAGAGATAACTTAATCGGTAGATTTTATCCAGAACAAGGGTAAGTGAGAAAGAGAGAGAGAGAGAGAGAGAGAGAGAGAGAGAGAGAGAGAGAGAGAGAGAGAGAGAGAGAGAGAGAGAGAGAGAGAGAGAGAGAGAGAGAGAGAGAGAGAGAGGGAGAGAGAGAGAGAGAGAGAGAGAGAGAGAGAGAGAGAGAGAGAGAGAGAGACAGACAGACAGACAGAGAGAGGAGAGAGAGAGAGAGAGAGAGAGAGAGAGACAGACAGACAGAGACAAACAGAGACAGAGACAAACAGAGAGAGAGAGAGAGAGAGAGAGAGAGAGAGAGAGAGAGAGAGAGAGAGAGAGAGAGAGAGAGAAAGAAAGAGAGAGAGAGAGAGAGCGAGAGTAACAGGATCTTGTTAGAAATTATTATCATTGTCAATTAGAGTTGTATAAACTTTTCTATGAACCTTTAATCTGGCGTCAAATTAAGGACTTTCTGCTAAGTCGGTACGACTCACACAAACATCTTCATTGCAGTGGTTGTCAACCTGTTTTTGGCCTGCACCCTTTCACCACTATTTATTATGTTAGAATGTCATTCCCCCTTTCCAAAATCTGCATGCCTCATTCAAAGGGTGTACTTAAAATAGTCTGTCATCATGTGATCATAATTCCCTCCTCGGTAGAGAAACACCGATTTATTGTACGACACTAATGACAGTGGTATTCTACATCCATGGTGTAGTTGACGAGGCATCCGTTGAATTTGATTGGCATATGCCTACGAGTACGAGCAGATTTAATCAGGGTTTGGTCTTATGTTTTCGTTTATTGTTTATTGTTTTGGGTTTTCTTTTTAAAAAGGGTGGTGGAGACTTGAGAGAAAGACCAATCACTTCAGCTTGCCTTCTTCTACTTGTTGGGCTTTGTTATTGTGTTGTGGGTTTTTTCAGGGGAATTTTAGGAGAGAGTGGGGGGGTGGGCTGTTTTGATCTTGATGGCCTTGTTGCAGACCTTTGACTTTGATTTATTGACGTTCTATCTCTTAAGATAACAATACATCGTCGTTCTATCTCTTAAGATAACAATACATCGTCGTTCTATCTCTTAAGATAACAATACATCGTTACAGGCTTGCCGCTTTGCCTGTTGCTATTTTGTCAGTCTGTGTGTGCCAAAACATTCCTGAGGGAAGAATTGTTATGAACACGTTTGTTTGTTTCATTTGAATATTTCTCTTCACTGCTATTTACCCTACACGATATCCAATGCGTTAGCATGATGTCATCTTCGAAACATATGTATTAACATTGCATGTTACCGATAGCTCTGATTTCCTTCTATATCTGTACACATGTCAGTCACCCTTGAGCTAGTGGGAAAAATGTTTGATTGGATTAAACTTGTTTCTTTTTAATTTTATTCTCTTTTGAGTTTTCGTTTTTTAAATTTTTTATTATTTGATTTCATTTGATTTACCCGCTTCCACAACTAAGGTGATGTCGGGGATTCAAGTAGGATTTAAAATTTGTCCAGACTGCCCCTGTAAATAGCCAAGGGATCCTCTATAACGTGCAGTGTTATGATCTGCACACGGACGTCCTTTTATCGTCCGTCTCCCAGGGACTGAGTGTCATTAGCGTCAATCCATTTATCTGGACCTGTGTGGACCACAGGGGTAGATTTGTACTGAAAAAAAACTGAGAAAATATTTCAGCAGTCGGCGGGGCTCGAACCCACTAACTTTTGGTTGAGAGGCTGATACCTCGCCTCTAGACCACTGAGTCCTCATTGTGACCAAGCTGTTGACTCTGCATTGTGAGGTCCAGGGGTTCGAATCCTGGCAAACCTAGGTCTGGTGTTTTGTTCTTTGGGAAAGACACATTAAACTCTCATTAAATTGCCCCCACTTAAGTGCAAGTGGGTATCAGATTAGGCTGGAAGGAGTAGATCCTGTCCAGAAGGTAATGAATTATGATCTGTTCCACTTGGCGCTAAAATAATCGAGATAGGCTCCAGCTCTGTACCCTGCAGAGACTCTAAAGAAAGGAACTTAAATTAATTCATTGAAAATGAGTTACTGCAACTGTAACTAAGATAGTTTTGTCTTGTTTGTTGTAATAAGAGCAGGAGATGTTAGAGCTGCAAAGAAACTCTTTAAAAACCACCATCCTAACTTACTCCACGCTCCCCCCCCAACTCCCACAAAGCTCCATCCTCCTCTCAATCACCCATTATCATGCCAATGCAGACTGTGACGAATATACCACAAATGCTTGTTATCTTCATGATGGGAAATCCGACGGAGACTGGTAATTGTAATGTCATTGCTCACTCAGGCATTTGGCACGAAAAGTCATTGTTTGTTGTAAGGTTGCACATCTATATTTGAGCTTATATGCCAGGCATGACGAACGAATGTTGGTTTCATCAAAATTTACCCTTTTCCACCATATACAATGATTTCAGGGTAAATTAAAATGAAACAAGATGCAAGACATGTGAAATGAGTGAATTTTGTTTTATTGAAATTTACCCAATCCACACGCAGTAATCTTAGGGGTGAATTAAGAGGAAGCAGCAAGACAAAAGATAAGTAAAAGAGTGAAATGAAAGCAGTAGGGCCTACCAGCAGCGCTCGCCAAATCATCGTGACTTGAAAGAGTGAAAGGAAAAATAAGACCTACCACTAGTACCAGAACCTTCTAAAAGAGACAGAGAAGAGAGATAATAAATGAGTTATGTCAACCCCTTACAAACAAAAGAAGAACAAAAAAAAACATTCAAATCCTGTTTATTTGATGTATTTTCTATGAAGAATCCTCATATGACTTTATTCATTCCCTAAAAGTAATAGAAACAAAAATGAATGGTGCACTCAGGAGTAAATACTATGTACTGGAAAGGAAATTCCATATTTTCAATCAGACTAAACACATCAACACAAAGAAAAGACAGACAGTGACCATGCTAATCACAAACCTCTTAGGGAGGAAATTCATAATAAAAAACCCACTACAAATTACACTTAACATGATCCTCAAATTATTTTAAACAATACAACAACAAAAGAAAAAAAAAGAATATGTCCAAATCTACATAAACCAGAAAACAAAATTGTATGAACAAGAGACACTCTCATGGTGCAATTAAGTAAGAAACAGCTCATATATTGAGAAAGACAATCAATGATTGAACAATTTTGCCCCATACACCATATTCAGTAATCTCAAAGTGAATTAACAAGAAACAGGATGAGATCAATGAATCAGGGGGGGGAGGGAAGTAGGGTCTATCTGTAGAATATACAAACCTCTACATGAAAAGCAATTGACAAGTTAAATGCATACCTGTTTGTATGTGTATGTGTATAGTATAATACTACAACATGTTACCTGAAATATATGACATGTCTGCATTATAGGGAGGAGGGGAACTGAATAGTTTGTACCTTCAAGCCAAAGAGCTTTTGGGGTCAATGACAAACCTTACTTGTTTCACAAATACATGTACATTTTTTAAAAAGTTCATACTGGCAGCAAGTTCAACAGGAAAAGTAACAAAACCTTTGACATGAATATAACAAATGTAAAAATATTGATATGATTAAGTTGTATACAGGTTTTAATAACATGGCAGCCTTGTATCTATCACAACATTTAAATTGAGGAAAAACTAAATTGGGGAGAAGTGGAGGTGGGGTGGGGGTGTAATGACCATGAGGCAGTGGGCTATAAAAAATAAAGAACATGGGAGACCAATGGTATTCATGCAGTTATTTGCCTTGTAATAGCAATGGTACCATCTTTCCTGAAACAGGCACAAATCTTTCCCCCCTCTAGCTGTCATCCACGTATAAATGTCATGTACTTCTAAGCTTTTTTTCTATCTTTCTCTTTGTATATTGCTTTTGTCTGTGCAATATATAAGTTCCTTGTGAGATAAAAAATGAGTAGCCCACCTTACACTGTTTTCTGCTCATATAAATATCTTTCAACTTCCGTATCAATGATACTGTCTATACATTTTAGAATACAATACAGATGGAGAGTTTTTTTTAAGTACAAAACAATTGGCTGTGGGATAATGGTAAACTGAAAATGTTCATAATGTGACATACAAGCTGCACTGTAAAGCTTTCAAAATGATCAAAGGACGCAGGCAGTGGCTGAGACTGAGAGGGAAATTGATCTTCTGAGGAACATTAATCTCGTACAATGGTATCCTCCCCCACATCTTTATAATCATATCTATGCTGTAAGTGTAAATAAAACAACTAATAATTACACACCCTGAGCTTGTGTATACTCTATACAACACATCAATAACATGGCTGATCTGATTCAAACCCTTCTATCACTGTCAGCCATTATGAGCTGATATCAAAATGGTATATAAACTGTCTACAGATAGCAATGCTAATGAGGTTGCTATGATAAAGACAAACTTCATTTCACCTTTTCCAATGCAGGCATTTTACCTTTATTTAGCATTCCACTTTGGTCAAGTCACATGCTTAAAAACAATTCACTGATGGTTATCATAATGTTGACAACAAAACAGTATTGTTAAAAGCACCTTGTAAAACTTTCTAAGTATCATAGTAATGTAAATTCATTAACGATGCTGATTAAAGTGATACTGCAAAGCGCCTGAAAGCACTTGTCATAATACAGTTACAGGCAGTAGGAAATGTTACATGCATTTCATTGCACATACATGAAAATATGAAATAAAATGCAACGCTAGAATAAGAAAATAAATGGACTTTGACAAGAAATAAACCATTGTGAATAATATCTTTTGACATCTAGCCATAATGTAAAACAGTTGTACATTTTCTGCCCGAGATTCAACTGGTACCATAAAAATAAAGAACACGCAGCCTATTAGTACTACTCTTGGAAATAACAGTGCGAGTAATTAATTAAATCAGCCTGTCAAAACACACATAACTCGCTAAATGTCTAACACTGCAAGAAAACAGCTTCCAAAAATCCTTACAACATACTGCAAGCAACAACAAAAAAGATTTCATTTTAAATGATATATATATATATCTCTCAAATGTAAGCAGATCTATTTCATGGATATTACTATACACATAATCAATATAAAATGGAAGAATGTAGGTATATCACTAATATTTTCTTTTCCCTATAAGATTATAATATATATTTCCACACCATTTTAAATTTATTGGCTTGGACTTGCCATTTTATCCTCAGCAAAATACTTATAGTTTAAAACTAATCATAAGTTCTGCATTTCTGCCACCTCAATCTCCATTGTCTATGATGACAAAGACCAACACATAAATAAAAGAATAGAAAACATTTCTTAAGATGATAAATCAATGCCTCTTGAAAAATGTGGTAAAAACTGTTTTGTCAACTGAAAATTTTTTAATCTCTTATAAGTTTTTAAAAATTTGATTGAAAGGAGGGGGAGCTGGGGGCTTTGCACAATACTGGCAGCACAGTGAAGTCTTATCCAGTAAAAACTCCATTGCAAGGTCATTGTGTTTTCTTCTTCATGTGTCTTCCTTTCACTTTTATTCCACAGAATTGTATATTACATAATCTTCTAACTTATGGTTGTGTTCCTTGGCATTCTACAGTAGTGATGACTGTATATGCTCTCCCTCCTTTTATCTGCTTAAAAGATTTGAGATTTATAGATAAGTTTGTTCTGTCTCAAACATTTAATAGGCCAAAATGCAATTTCATTCATCAAAATCTGGAGCAGCTAATCCGAAAAGGATATTTCTATGAAATGTAATCTTGTGACAGTGATAATCTTTATGGGCTGGTGTCAGAAAGAATTATATCTTCATTTCAGACCTTAATGTTAATGTAATGACAAAAATTGTATCAATCAAACCAACATGTAACTTCTATTGACGAATACACAAAAATATGAACAAACAAGTAAAGTGTCCAAAATTAAAGTATCTCAACCGAGAGCAATAACTACCAGGTATGACAGACTCAACGATAGCTGTCATGATGATATCCTTTGTCTCTAAATAGAAATATTTATCACTCCACAACAGCAACTGATAATGAAATTATAACGATACAATTATAAAATATAAACTAAAATAAATCTTATACTCATGGGAAGTACCAACAATAAGACCATCAGCAGCAACACAAGCAGCTATTAATTTAACTAAATTTTCTTAACGGCTTCATCAGATCAATGCTCAAATACCAATGAGTAATCAAAGTTAAAACATGCTATTATCACATAATATTTAGTATTCATCCTAAAACGCATAACGCGGTAATGTGATAACATTCACAATTCAATATTGATAAAATATGATGCCGTTTGATTTATAACAAGGTCTAGTTAAATGTCTGATTCATCAGGTCCACTATCTCTTGTTTGTGAATCTCACCAATACCGACAGCAGGACATCCTAAGACATCTCTCCCTGCATACGCCAACTGTGAGAGGAATGAGAAAAATATAAGAACATTTTTTATATAAATAGTTGGATAACTGAGACTAAACCTTTTCAACAATGAAAAGGTGTCTTAAGAGTTAGAGGTCTCATTAAATGATTAAAATTCACCCCATCCATCAGTTGCAGTGATCCCAGGGTAAAATAAAAGGAAACAGCAAGGTTTTTTTTCTTTGACACTTGCCTCTGTATTTGTAAGACAGCAGACTTACGGGACAGCAACAAAAAATAGTATTTTGAACCGATACGACCTTCTCAAAACACTAACAAACGCTGATATTATATCTGTTTTAACCCTACCTGTTGGCCAATCAAATTAGAGAATCTCGGCGCCACAAATGACCAGGGCTCCCATGTTTCTGTGTTCTTCCTGACTCCATACAAATTCTGGAGGAGAAAAGAAAGCTCAGGGATTAATCATCCTGTATTGATTTCTGGACGGGAGGCAGGGAGGGGTGGAGTTGCTTTACTTCTTTACTTGTTTGTTTGCTAGTCTGTCTGGTTTGTCATCTTTTTACTTTTCAAAAGATCTTCCTAGACATGGTAGGTGTAACAATTCTGAGATGATTGGAGAGTTTGAATAGAAAAAAAAATACAGTAGAACAAGCAAAACAAAGCATATGAGTCAACGAGTAGAAACAATGCAAGTGCAAGACAGAATTTGTCCTTACAGAGGGTGGAATAAATCACGTTTATTTTTTCATATACAAGGCGAGAAAGAAAGCTTTGCCAACTAAATGAATAGAACAATAAATCTGCAAGATGGCTGTTTCATATGATATCTAAAGTGAAAAGTATCGAGAAGTTGAGGGATTTAAGATGCCGATAGGCATCGAGGAAATAAATTCGCAAATATAAATGGAAAAAGATGAGAAGTACATAACCTCAGTATAATCATAAGTGATTCTCCTTTCCCACTTGAGAAAATAACCAAAACACAGTGCCTTAGAGCACTTAAGATCATTTTCACGATTCCCAAAGGGGAGATAAAAAAGCTCTAAACTAATGAGTTGTTTTCTATACACAGGCATCCAATTTTCAATATTTGTATACGACTAACAGGGTATGCATGGGTGTGGCTTGATTATCAAAATCACCAATCCATGCGGTATGTGATCTTCCTTCAGAACATACACACAATCTATTGTTTACAATTAAATTGCACACGGACGATTATAACGGAATTGTTTTGTTCTTTTTTTTTTCTTTTCTTTATCTCTTTGTTGTAAATAATGTACTGATGTAAACAATTATAGTGAAAAAATATACCTTTTTGGCTTGAGGATAGAGTTGAAGAACTGCTTGGATGTCTGCGACGGGGAAAGGACACAAACTCTGAAATGTAGAGAAAAAAAAATGTGTTTTATATGGGAGTGGACATGGAATGTAAAAATCTCTGCAAATAAAATTCTTGACTAAGATTTGCTTCCTTTCTTAAAAAGTGACATGAAAGGAAATTTTAATTGATCGATGAGATCAAAAGGGAAATTTAAATCATATGTTGAAATCAAGAATATACAGGCAAACATGGATTGCTGTTAAAACAATCTAATAGTTTTTACATAGGTGTACTTTGATGTTTAGACATCTCACATTAAATAAAACACAATTTCATGGGCCATTGACAATAACTTTCTTAATAAAATACCTCAATCCGCACAAATGCAATATGATGTGCTCCTCTCTTTTCTCTTTCAGTGACAAGAGAGTAATAATGTTTGCCAGTACAAAGCACAACACGTGTCACACTGCCAGGAGCTACGTTGGGGTCACCTAGGACACGTTGAAAATGATTGCCTGGCAGCATGTCAGAGAGGGGAGAAGAAGCTGCCGGAAGACGCAAAAATCACTTTTGGGGATGCCACAATCAAAGGCTTGCGGAAATTACGAACCATCTGGAAATAGTCAACAAAAGCATTGGATGTGAGATATATTGGATGTGAGATATATTGCTATTTCATGATACATAGAATGTGTGATTATACCCGTCATATGATCAATCAAAACATGTATTTTCAAATTCTACATAGAAGGACAAAAGTCGTCTTTCTTTTCTTTATCATTTCCATTTACCTTCAGTGTCCGTTGAAATTTGCTGAATGATTTTTACTGTTACTTCATGACTGCTTGATAAAAAGCAAGTTTTTTGAGTAAACAATATCTTAAAGCCTTGCTTTTAAATTAAACAATGCCCTTTCCTTCCTGTTGATGCTTCATCATATGTTACAGAGATTATGTGCTATAAATCAAATTCAGATAATAAATACAAATCATTACAAATTGATCCCGACCTCAAGTATGCATCATCATCAATTGCACCTGAAAAATGTTCTCTAAACAAAGGACACAATTAGATGAGGGATTTTGTAACTTTCATTTTTGCTGATATTTAATAAAGACATTAGTGAAAATATGTCATCTTATCCCAAAATATGTTCAAGTTGAAAACTTAACAGAAGTAGTAATAATTAAGATTTCTTCACCTGCTGTCTCAAAAGATGAAAGTACTGAGCTGGGGTGGTTGGAAAGGCGATTTGCATGTTGACATCATCACCATCAACTTTGTCTTCTCGACTGTCACATTGCTAGAATTTTGGAAGAAAAATGAAAATGGATGTAGGGATGCTTTTTGACAAGTAATGAAACCACAACAAAAATTTTTTTCTACGTATGCTAAGCGTGAGATAGGTTTCAAATTCAATAGAGAAAAGTCTGCAGCAAAAAAGGCAGAATCTTATAATCTTTAATTTTCATTTTTTGGGAATCTTTAATCTCAAAATCTCAAAACTTAGTTTTTTCTTTTCGTCTTGTTCTCAATTATAAAAGATCAAAACCATTAATTATTTAAAACAAAAGCATCTGCTTTTACATAAAATGTTATCTCTGTGGATTAATGCCTTTTAACTGATTCGTTATTTCATTACTCATAGAAGGATTGAACAACAAGGGGCATTATTTGTGATGATCCTGTAAAAATCGTTCTAAAATTAAGAAGAATGCTCAGGCCCCGCCCCGTCCATTCCATGGGGCAACAGCATGACCAAAGCCAGACTGCAGAAGCCATTTCACTGGAGAAATCAGTTTTGCGCTCAAGATGCACTCTGAAAAACTAGCAACTAGTAACTATTTTCAACCTGACAATACTCAAAACTATTGAGAAAATCGATCCCACAAGAAAAAAAAGTATGTATATATTTTATTATATATACATTTTCTTTTTTTGTATAAATTCTTTATTTCTAAGAATATATAAGGAGACTACCCCCCCCTCTCAACAACAAGATTTTGCAAAAATTCATGGTAATAAAGAGATTCACTATAAATATCTCCTGTGAATAAAAGCAAATGAGTATACTTTGCTTTGGTATCCTACTTATAATTGAATGCTCTGATAGAGGTATAAACATTGTGCTTAAGGAACCCTGTTTTATCTGCCAGTAGGGAAAATAATGAACTCATTGATGGTTAAATCTTTGCCTGTCACATTCATGTGCTTGAAAGTAAGAACATTCTATTGCTTGCAAAGAGAATGAAAGTTCCATAATATATTAAATGAAAGAAGAAATACAAAACACAATGATATTGAAATACACATTTCCAATCCAACTCCAATCACAATTCTTTGTCTTTCCCCAAAGTCAACACTTTGTAGAATTTGAATAATAAGAAAAGAAATTTTCAAGATCAAGGAATGCATACATTCACCACCAGAGACGTATGTGTCAATCATGGTCTGTGCTGCGTTGAAAAAGTCACCAAACTGTGCCTCCCAGATAGCAAGAGTTTTAGGATGGTCCAAACTGTATCCATACTGAAGCCTAAAATACCCTCTTCAGACAAAGCACTGTTAGCCACCTTGGAAGAGAATGGAAAGTAGAATGTGATAACAAATCAAAGCATCCTAGGGCTTGAAATCATACTTTTGTATCTTAATTGTCCATTTCAAACTATTGGTCCAAATTATCACAACTTGACAATAATCAATATGACATATATTTAAATCGCTGAAAAGACCACTTACAACATTATCAAAATCGTTTTCAACCATTTCTCATGACAGATTTAAAAACCCAACTAGATCAGAAACAAACATTTCACAATAAGGTAGTAAACTACCTTATATAGCAATTCTCTCTTTCATCACCAGGCAGTGGACAGGTATCTGTGCGGGAGGTGATCCCAGCCTTCCACGAGTCTCCTGCTGCATTGCAGGTTGGTCTTAGCTGACCGAAGGCTAAGGAGTAAACCCTGACAGAAAACAACCTCTGCTTTGTACAGGTCAGTCTCCACTGACCAAAGGCTAAGGGGTTAACTCTGACAGAAAATAACAACCTGCTGCCTTGCAGGCTGGTCTTGAATGACCAAAGGCTAAGGGAGTTAACCCTGACAGAAAATAAAAGGTCTGGTAGGGGGCCTCAAGGTGGCATCCCCACCATCTACCTAGGGTACAGGGCTAATCCCCTTATCCGAAACCTAAATGATGCAGAGAAATTAATATAATATAACCGACTTGACCTTTCAACGACGAAATGGAAACGAACACGGACTGTGATTTTTGGAAGATGGAACGTTAGGGCAATAAATGGAAAAGGGTTAGAATTAGTTGAAGAAATGGAAAAAATTCAGTAGACATTTTGGCTATTACAGAAAACAAAAGAAAAAGGACAAAGGCATAGAAAAAATGCAGGACCAAATCATATTTTTATCTTCTCAGCAGTAGATGTCAAAGATAGAGCTAGAGCAGTGAGTAGGTCTCCTAGTGCATAAAAGGCATGAAAAGCTAATAGAAAGCTGGCAATTTATAAGCCCCACGGCTATTAGAGGTAAATATTAAACCAAAACGAAGAGACATTAAATTATTAATAGCTTATGGACCAAACGAAGATGCCACTAAAGAAGAAAAAGATACCTTTGAAAATGACTTAAAAATAGCTGCAGAGAATCTTAAACACAAATAGGAACTAATGGTTTTAGGAGATTCAAACGCTAGAGTAGGCAACAATATAGAAACATCAGGAGAGTAATAGGTAAAGAAGGAGAATAACAACTTCTCCAAATGGAGAGAAACTAATAGATTTTTGCCTAAAGAATAACATGAAAATAGCCAACACATTTTCCTCATAAAGATATCCACAAATATACAAGACTAAAATGAAGACAGGTGTGAAAAGTCAATGATAGACTACATAATAGTTATCAACTCGTTTTTTACAGTACATTGGATGCAAGAGTAAGCAGATGAGTAAATATTTAGTGACTATCACTCTAGTGATTGTCAAAATGAGATAACTGACAAGAAAACAAACAGAAAAGGAAAGAGAAGAAAGCTACTAAATTCAAAATAGAGAACTAAATTAAACCAGTAGTAAAAGAGGTATACCAATCTAGGGATAAAAAGATTTATCAGTGAAAGACAAATGGATCTGAATGATAGCACAATAGAAGAAAAGTGGCAGATGCATAAAAGAAAACACTCCTCAGTTGAACTGAAGAAGCCTGTGGTAGGAAAACAAATTAAAGAAATGGGAAAAGAACAGCATGGTGGAATGAGAATGTCAAGACTAGATCAAAGAAAAGAAGGATGCCTGGAAAAAATATTTGCAAACAAAGAGACCAGAGGATAGGATATATTATGTGAACAAAAGAACTATCGCAAAGGAGGAAAGTTAGGACAGCAAAACAGGAAAAATGGGAAGAGTTTGGACAAAGACTTCAAGAAAGCTATCAAGGAAATCAAAAAAGCTGTTCTGGGGCAATGAAAAGCATGAGAAAGACCAAAGCATGCCCAATACGACAAATTAAGAATGCCAAAGGAGAAATAATGAAAGAAAACAGCCAAATCATGGAAATATGGAGAAAACATTTTTTCATAATCCTTCCAACATATGAAACAAGGAGTAAAGATCAATTAGTAAGAGTAACAAGTAATCCAGAGGAGACAGCTGAAGATGTAGATATATCAATGGAAGAAATCCAAACAGTTATAAGAAAAGTGAAATTAGGAAACGCCCCAGGAGCAGATCAAGTTTATCAGAAATGATTAAAAACCAAGAGAGAGGCAGACAACCACAACATGCAATATGCCAACAAGCATGGAAGTCCAAACAGGTGCCAGACGATGGAAAAAGGAAATAGTAGTACCAATACGAAAGAAAGGATCAATATATGGAATGCTCAAACTATAGAGGGATATCTCTACTTAGCGTGCCAAAAGAGTAGAACTTAGGAAAAGAGTAGAGGATTAGATTGAAGAGCATCAGAGTGGATTTAGACCAGGAAGAAGTGTACAAGATCACATATTTACAATTAGACAAATAATAGAAAGATTCCTTGAGAGAAACGTTGACTTGACCTGTGTTTTATAGATCTAGAAAAGGCGTTTGACACTGTGAGGAGGGACAAACTATGGCATTCCTTAAAGGAACACAATGGGAGCAAAATTTAATAGAAGCCATTAAAAGTTTTTACGATAAACCAACATGTGCAGTGAGAGTAGCTGGAAACATATCTGCAGAATTTGATGCAGATATCCTAAGTCCTCTTTTGTTTATCACATTTATGGATTCAGTTGCAAAGGCATCCTCAAAAAGGGAAGAAAATTAATGTAGGTATGTGGAAGCTCAAACCAGTAAATATATCAATGCTTTCATTTGCCGAGTTCTGTTTGGAAAATCAGAAACGCGACCTTCAGTCAAATATCAACATTATGAACAATGAACTAAATAAAAGAGGAATGAGAGTAAATGCAAAAGAAAACCAAAACAATGCTAGTAACTAGGAAGCTAAAAATAAAAATCTTAAATTGGGCAGGGAGAATTTAAAACAAGTTCACAGCTACAATTACCTAGGAGTAATGATTAACTCAGAGGAAAACTAAGAGAAGAAATCAGCCAGAGAATCCAAAAGGCAAGTGCAATATATAACCACCTAGGAAAGGCTTTTGTAGGTAAACAAGAATTGTCAACAAAAACCAAAAAGGCAGTATACAACACAGTTTATTATCCTACTCTCCTCTATGGCAGTGAAACCTGGACCTTAGGCAGTAGAGAATACAGTAGAGTACAGGCAGCTGAAATGAAATATCTAAGTAAAGAGTAGTAGGGAAAACTAAAAGAGACAAAATCAGAAACACAACAATAAGAGATCAAACCAAAGCAGATGGCATAAAAACTATGATAGAAATAAAATAAATCAATTGAGATGTATTGGGCATGTAAACAGAATGAATGACAATAGAATAGATAAATCAGTATACAGTGCTAAAGCACAAGGTAAAAAACCACAAGGCAGACCTCGGAGAAAATGGAAGAAGATATAAAAGAGGCATTGAAGAATAGAAATTTAACATTTCTGGAGGAAGGAAACAGAAAATGCCAGGAAGGCATCCTGGAAAAAGATCATCTTGGGCATCTAAACCTTACACCGAAAGGTACAATGTGAAAACTGATAAAGAAATCAAGAAAAAGTTCTTTATCCGCACAACCTGGCAATAATTTATTAATACTTGTGACAATGCAAAAACATTTGTTCACACAATCATTTCTCTCCCTTCCTATGCCTCAAAACAAATTTTGTTTAAATCCAAAATTAAAGCTTCAATAAAATATTACCTCCAAGAAGGTAGCTTGATCTGATGAGATATTGTTGAGGGAATGTACATTTGATCTGTCTGTTGGTCCACAATCATGCAATGTCGGTGACTAGTGTCCCCGACCTACGTCTTGGCCGCTGATTCTTACATTATAACCTTTGAACAGAAAAAACATCACAAAAGTAGCTGTAACATGAATTTTGATAGTTTTGATGAATTGATCAATGTCTCCTTATCACATCATCATACACAAGAATCTCAAAATGTTGGGTAGAAATTATTCATTTTGCCAAGATAACTATGAATCATTCCAAAGGTGATTTTCCCACATACGATTTGTGCGATATACTTGATCTTGAAACTTATCATCCATCATTGTAATGATTAAGTACTCTGTCTGATCTAACCAGAATCAGAAATAAGGTACATAAGGTAGATGGTTTCATATTCAATTACATTTTCAAGTACAGTAGTGACCGCCTAAATGTCTGCTTCACCTAAGTCCTCGTAATCTCTGTGAACTCGATTTTTTCTATATAAATTGCCCCTCTAAATGTCCGTTCCAAAACCTAGATTTTCACCTAAATGCCCGGCCTCAACAGCAAGTGCAGATATCATTTTCTTCAAATCATCATAAATCTGTAACTGATTCAAAAATTAATTCTTTTATCCTACAAGTAATCCTTTTGCTGATAGGGCTTATGCCTGTCAACAATGTGCCACATATCGTAACCACCCTTCATTACCTATCCATTGTAATATAATAAAACATGACCAGTCTTCTCTTCTTAACTCCACCCACTGTACAGTACAGCCTTTGTTCCATTGGATCACTAGTTTGTCACTGAGCAATTAGAATTGAAATCTTTCTGACTCCGCCCACAGCTCTTTCTTGATATCGTAAGTGGCACGCAATCACCTGGATTTTTTAATAGACCGCGCACGTGTTATGATCGAGGGACAAGGGGTGAACAGTTTTATTGGCTCTGTCTCACATGACCATATCCATTGTGTCTACAGGTTTTCGTGGCGGCGATGGTCAACCTGCCTGCGCGCTCAGCATCTCAGTGCTAAAAGAGCTTAATGGTTTTCCAGGTGCCCTTATTCCTCGCATTTAATTTTTTGTAAATGTTGAATTTCTGTACCATACTTGATGAACTCTCTAGGTGATATCCCCCCCCCCCCCCCACATGGTTGCCTCTGACCTACTTTCGCCTAAATGCCCGTTTTCTCTGCTTCCCAAGCACCGGGCATTTAGGCAGTCTACTGTATTGCATTAAATCTTTCTGCATTTTGGCAAATTCTTTGAAGCTACATCCATATTATTCATCATCAATAGGATTATCAAAAGCACATTGAGTTTCAAACAAGCTTTTCATTTCTCTGAGCAACTAGATGAGTTTCCTATCATTTGGTAGTATTTACAATCATTTACAAATATCTAACAAAAATCTGAACCCCTGTCTTCATAAATAAAACTTCTGAAAGCATTTTAGTCTGATATTCCTAAAAAATGACAATTCTGGACAATAAATGTTAACAGTGGGGCAGGTGACCCAGCAGAAAGAAACTTTCACCTTCCACTCAGCTGACCAAAATTCAACAATGCAAGGGTTAACCCAACATACAATGATGTAATATCTCACACGGCAACCTTTACCTGAAATCTTTTATGCTATCATTACTCAAACTTCCCTGAGGATAAATTCTGACTTCTGATTACGGAAGCAGGAATTATTTAAATCGAAAGTGCTACCTTCCACTTAACAGTAAATTTGAGAGTCAGTGACTTTATTCTTTACTAGATTCTAAGTAAATATATTAAAGATATTTTCGAATGCAAATGGAATTCAGAAATAATTCATTGCTTAAATCTACAAATCTCTGACCTTTTCCTTCTGTTAAATGCTGGATGTAATGGAATTTACCTTGGTGTAGCAGAGAACCCATAGCAAGAGCTTCTGCAGTTGCCCAGTCCAGATTAGTGCCCTCAGTCAGTTTCTGAACTCTTCTGTCAATGTGAGTCTTTTGAATGGTAGGGTGGACATTCTAGTCAATGATAAAAATACAGGGCACTGAGATTAACTCAGGAAAGTATAAAAAGACATACAAAAAACACAATTCTTTTCTTTCCTTATCATTCTTATATTACTTTCCCACGTCATGCTTTGATTTTTATTCGATTATTTTCTCCAATTCACAACATCTTGACATATTGTTTTATCTTTTATTAAGGTTACATTTCTACAATATTTTGTTTCTTATACATTTTCCTCCCATTTTTTACATAGTCAACATGAATGTTGTATTTTTCTCATTTTTTGGATTGCATATATTGATTAAATTTACTTTATCATTCATTCAATTTATATGGTTAAAAATGTAAGTTCTCAGGTTGTCTGTCTTGATGTTTATATTTTCAGATGTGTTTTGCTCTCTCTTTATCATATTTCTAATTTTCTGTTTGTTTGACCAGCTTCTACACATATGGAATACAAAGATGATAAAACAATGGCTGATGCTCTCAGGCTTTATAAGCTTCAATTTTTTTAGCCTTTATTCACGTTACTCACATACATACAACTCTAATTCTTCTCTTTTAATCAACTTACATTTTAACACGTTGTCTTTTCCTCATTGAACAAAGCTAAATGAAGATATGCACAGTACATGTGTATATATTGTAATCTCTAATAAGAAAGAAAAACATGAAGTTAAAAGGACTGGAGCCAATGTTTATCAGAATAATTTAGAGCAAAGCTCACCAAGTCATCAGGTACTGTCACAGACTTGGCGCCAACAAACTTCAGCGTGTCACGGTCAACTCCAGTGTCCCAGGTAGTGATTGTGTCCCCTGCCTGCACCATGGACTTCCACTGGGCTTGCAGATGGTAATTCTGGCATGTGACCGGGAAATTAAGATATGCAAATGTAGTGATCTCCCCTCTTTCCATAATACTAGTAAATATGAATTACTGTTCAAAGCACACATAAAAAAAAGAAAAAAATTGTTACAATAATAATAATAATAATAATAATGAGTATATTTCTAAAGTGTAGTCTCCCAGGAAATGGGCTTTGGGCGCTTCACATAGATAGAAGCACTATACACACAACTACTTTATATAACACAATTTCATTCCTGAATTGAAAAAAATATGTAAGTAAGCTGGCACTTAAAATTAGGCAATCCATTACACTACTTCAGAAGGTATCAAGGCCAATGGTCAAAGATTCCATAGTTATCAAAACAAAATGGCTTTAAGACTGGAAAAGGAAACATTATTTGGGTCAGGAAATAGGATATCTTCTTGATGTATTATGTGTGTGTTTTAGTCGGTGTGTGTCTGTATGTGTAGTGGGAGGGATGAGAGAGGAAAGGAGGGATCAGGAAGGAAAGATGAAAATCAAGATATGAACATAAGACAATGGTGGCATATAACTCTGCTAAATCAAAAGCACTGATGGCAATCAAAAGAACAATCAAACCTTCTACAACAATTTCAAAAATTTGGCAAGAACCATTTTTTAAAACTCAGAAGGGATGCACAATCCATTATAAGCATTGAAAGCTTTGTTTTTTGTGTGTTAATTTGAATCAAACAAAAACAATAAAGCATGAATAATTGAAACTGTGAAAAGCAAATTCCTTCATAATCCAAGCATGTGTGTCTCCTTTCTTCCTGTTCTATTGAATGTGAGCTCCACTTCCAAACATCAATCAAAAGCCATAAATGTGAAAAATAGTTTTGAGATGGGTAGTAATGGCAAAATAGGTTCAAATTTATGAATTTCTGAAAATGTGTCATAATATGAGTTCTATGGGCAGATTCAAATGGAGAAAAACTTATGTCAGAGTTTCTGGAGACCAATAATAAATGCAAATAAAGCTACAGGGGAGTTATGTCAGAAAAACAAAAGCTACAAGAAAATGAAAACTCAAAACAGAACAAGCCTGTCTGCTCAGGAACAACTTTCTCTTTTTGTAGCTTGTCACAGACCCATAGGGCAGTTTTGGCCCTCCTGAAAATGTGCCAATTAACAGAACAAATCTATTATGTACTTACAGGCACAACGTAGGATTCTGAGGCCGTGAGATTTCTGTTGAGTTCTTCATTCCAGTCTTTAACAGATTTATGTAGAGAATCTTGTCACTCAGACCTGCGTCCTGCAATGGTAAAATTGATTATGATCTTGGAGATCAATTCTTTATTTTCAAACAGAGACATGTAACTGAGTTTATGCAAAAGTATGTATATACGTTTCCATACTCTCAAAATCTACTGGACGACTGATGTCACAATGTACCTTCACATGTACTGGTTTCTCAGGTGAACACAACTAGTGGTGGTGAAGACTATGCTATTTCTTACATATAACAACTCTTTTAGATTTTTTCTGGAGAGGGCAGGAAGAATGAGGAACAGCATAATTTGATTCATTTGCATCTATGGGAAAACTTGAATGAATACAGAGAAGTATTATTACGTTATGCCATCATGTCCATTTTGTCAGGAACTAGTCAACTCTACCAATTGTAGGCGGCTTACCACAATTTTCTGTGCATAGATGTCAGGAATACTTTGCCGGTTGGTAATGGTCTTGTACATGATAGGCTGAGTGAAGGACGGGTCGTCCTATTTCATTGTGACCCCATTTACGAAAGCACAGAAGATCTATTACAACATCTTTGCCAAACTTTTGTCTGTAATCAATGGCAATGGTAGCAGCTTTCACAACGTTCTGAATAAAGCAATAGAAAAAGAAAACAATGCTGTGATGTGACCAAATTAATTTGAAAAGCATTTAAACAAAACTTTGCAGTATGGGAGAATAATTAGTATGCATTATATCTGTGTATCATGTGATCACGTTTTACAATATTCTCTACTGTGGTAATCATTATGATATGGGACATGTGCACAGTAAGGCTTTAAAACAATATCTGCACAAAATTGAAATGTGTGTTTTTTTTAACAAACAGAATGAGCATAATGTTTTGAGAAGAAAAAACGCATCCTTAAATTCAACCAACCTCAGGGTCGTCAGCGTTGACATGAATGACAGAGGTTTCCATTTATCTTGGCCATATCACTACAATACTGAGAGGATCTAAAATATTCAAAAGCAAGAGATACAACAAATTTATTGATTAAAATATTTATCTGTTCTGGAGAATTTCAAGGTTTTATCACATTGCCTTGAATGATTACCTTGCTTTCTCCGGCAAGGTAATTACCTTCTTTTACCAAAGAGTAAAGCTATGTCAATAATTGAACTACTCCCTTTGCCAGTCAGTTGACATGCTGAACAAAACAGCATGAGAGCAATAGCAATTGTAAAGTGCAGCATTCAAGATGTCCCCATAGAGGAATGTAATAGTTTCAACAAAATTAAAGTTGATTGTGGAAACATTTCAGTTTCTTTCTATTATGGAAAAAGTATGAATATGCATTGTATGAATCACACACAATTCTTATATTAATGTGGACAAAAATGTCCTTGGTTCCATTAATTCTGTTTAATTCACTGACAGCAAGTTGACATACATTGATGATTAAAATCTAAACTAACTAAAACTTTCCTCACCTTCCCCTGTCAGACTCAGTGGTGAAACCAACTTGATTATTTACAATTAAATGAACACTGCCACCTACATCAAAGTTGGGCACATCAGCAAAACAAAGCTTTTCGGCTACAACACCTGAAACATTGACAAATTTTATTTTTAAATGATTATAACCATTTCATGAATTTCCATTATAAAGATCCTGTAGATAAAGAATTATGATGAACAGTTAAAACAATATAAAATTAAGCCATCAATGCTTTTACAATACTTGGAGAAACAACAAACATATGATCGGTGAATTAAATAGGTAGTTATGTGATGAGATCAGCTAAACAGATGGAGTTCTATTAACACGTCGTGGTCACCACGTTAAGGGACGCAGGTGTCAAGCCGCTAAATTTGCTTTCTTTAGTTCATATCGTAACATTCAATGGTAGCAAGGCATCTAGTGACTGCTTATGTTTTCTTTTGTTGAAGCTTTAGCATGCGTCAGAAGCAAGGTGTCTAGCGACTCCTTCCTTTTAGTTTGGTACCTTTAGGTCCTTCCCATACGGATGAAGGGGATGATTAAGATTGGGTGTGTGTCCAGCTTGTCTCACTTCCTTACACTGTAAGCAATTTCAATTTACATGTATAAATTTTGCAATGTTTACATTGGAATTCCTAAGTCAAGGTAAATGTATGTCTGGAACTATAGAATTGGAATCAGCTACCACTGATGATGGTAACAAAAGACAGGTCTGTTAAACAAGATGCTTAAAATAGATTAAATCTATCAATGTCTTCCGTTGATGGCATGGTTGCTGATTTTGCTTAATGGATACAACAAACTGGACATAGATATATCTGTTTTTTATAATGACAAATTTGAAGAAGTTGTAAGTGTTTTTCTTTCTTTTCTTTATCACTTTCCATTCTACCTCTCGGTGTATGGGTTCAGGTGCCTGAGATGGATCTTTCTCCAGGATGTCTTGTCCTGGCATTTTCTGTTCCTTTAAAAATGTTAAATTTCTATGCTTCAATGCCTCTTTTATATCTTCTATCCACTTTCTCGAGGTCTGCCTTTTGGTCTTTTACCTTGGGCTTAAGCACTGTATACTGATTTAGCTATTCTATTGTCATTCATTCTGTTTACATGCCCAAACCATCTCAATTGATTTGTTTCTATCTTAGTTTTTATGCCGTCTGCTTTGATTTTGATCTTATTGTTGTGTTTCTGGTTTTGTCTCCTTTACTTTTCCCTACTACTCTTCTTAGATATTTCATTTAAGCTGCCTGTACTCTACTGTATTCTCTACTGTCTAAAGTCCAAGTTTCGCTCCATAGAGGAGTGTAGGACAATAAACTGTGTTGTATACTGCCATTTCGGTTTTTGTTGACAATTCTTGCTTACCTACAAATGCCTTTCCTAGATGGTTATATATTGCACTTACCTTTTGGATTCTTTGGCTGATTTCTTCTCTTAGTTTTCCCTCTGAGTTAATCATTACTCCTAGGTAATTGTAGCTGTGAACTTGTTCTAAATTCTCCTGCCCAATTTAAGATTTGTGTTTTAGCTTCCGTAGTTACTAGCATTGTTGTGGTTTTCTTTTGCATTTACTCTCATTCCTTTTTATTTAGTTCATTGTTCATAATGTTGATATTCGACTGAAGGTCACTTTCTGATTTCCCAAACAGAACTAAATCATCGGCAAATGAAAACATTGATACATTTACTGGTTTGAGCTTCCACATACCTACATTCATTTTCTTCATTTAAGCCTTTGCGACTGAATCCATAAATGTGATAAACAAAAGAGGACTTAGGAACAAACCCTATCTTAGTCCTATATCTACATCAAATTCTGCAGATATGTTTCCAGCTACTCTCACTGCACATGTTGGTTTATTGTAAAAACTTTTAATGGCTTCTATTAAATTTTGCTCTACATTGTGTTCTTTGAAGGAATGCCATCGTTGTCCCTCCTCACAGTGTCAAACGCCTTTTCTAAGTCAATAAAAAACAGGTGCAAGTCAATGTTTTCTCTCAGGGAATTTTTCTATTATTTGTCTAAGTGTAAATATGTGATCTTCCTGGTCTAAATCTAATCTGATGCCCTTTAATCTGATCCTCTACTCTTTTCTTAGTCTCATTTCAGTATCCTGGAATATACTTTCCTGAATGCTAAGTAGTGATATCCCTCTATAGTTTGAGCATTCTATAGTTGATTCTTTCTTATGTATTGGTACTACCATTCCTTTTTCTAGTTGTCTGGCACCTGTTTAGACTTCCATGCTTGTTGGCATATTGCATGTAGTAGTTTGTCTGCCTCTCTCCCTTGGTTTTTAATCATTTCTGGATAAACTTGATCTGCTCTGGGGCTTTTCCTAATTTCACTTTTCTTATAGCTGTTTGGGTTTCTTCCATTGATATATCTACATCTTCAGCTGTCTCCTCTGGATTACTTGTTACTCTTACTAATTGATCTTTCATCCTTGTTTCATACGTTCTGGAGGGATTATGTAATTGGTGAAAATGCTTTCTCCATGTTTCCATGATTTCACTGTTTTTTTTTTCATTATTTCTCCTTTGGCATTCTTAATTTGTCGTATTGGGCATGCTTTTGTCTTTTTCATGCTCTTCATTGCCCCCAGAACAGCTTTTGATTTCCTTGATAGCTTTCTTGAAGTCTTTGTCCAAACTCTTCCCATTGTTCCTGTTTTGCTTTCCTAACTTCCTCTTTGGCGATAGTTCTTTTATTCACGTAATCTATCCTATCCTCTGGTCTCTTTGTTTGCAAGTATTTCTTCCAGGCATCTTTCTTTTCTTTGATCTTAGTCTTGACATTCTCATTCCACAATGCTGTTCTTTTCCTATCTCCTTTAATTTGTTTCCTACCACAGACCTCTTCAGTACAACTGAGGAGTGTTTCTTTATATATCTGCCACTTTATTTCTATTGTGCTATCATTCAGATCCATCTGTCTTTCACTGATAAATCTTTGTATCCTAGATTGATATACCTGTTTTACTACTGGTTTATTTAGTTCCTCTATTTTGAGTTTAGTAGATTTCTTCTCTTTCCTTTTCTGTTTGTTTTCTTCAGTCAGTAATCTCATTTTGGCAATCACTAAGTGATGATCACTAAATATTTCTGCTCCTCTGTTTACTCTTGCATCCAATGTACTGTAAAAAAAAGGGAGCTGCTAACTATTATGTAATCTATCATTGACTTTTCACACCTGTCTTCATTTACTCTTGTATATTTGTGGATATCTTTATGAGGGAAAAAGGTGTTGGCTATTTTCATGTTATTCTTTAGGCAAAAATCTATTAATCTCCATTTGGAGAAGTTGTTGTCTCTCCTTCTTTACCTATTACTCCTCCTGACATTTCTACATTGTTGCCTACTCTAGTGTTTAAATCTCCTAAAAGCATTAGTTCCTGTTTGGGTTTAAGATTTCTGCAGCTATTTGTAAATCGATTTTCAAAGATATCTTTTTCTTCTTTAGTTGTCCGTCTTCTATTAATAATTTAATGTCTCGTCCTTTTGGTTTAATATTTACCTCTAATAGCCATGGGCTTATAAATTTCCAACTTTCTAGTAGCTTTTCATGCCTTTTATGCACTAGAGACCTACTCCTGCTCTAGCTCTATCTTTGACATCTACTCCTGAGAAGATTAAAATATGATTCGGTCCTACATTTTCTACATTCTGTAATGGCCAAAATATCTACTTTGAATTTTTCCATTGCTTCAACTAATTTTAATTCTTTTCCATTTGCCCTAACATTCCATGTTCCAAAAATCACAGTCCGTATTCGTTTTCAAGTTCGTTTTCAAAAGATCAAGCCAGTTGTATTATATTTATTTCTCTGAATCAGTTTGGTTTTGGATAAGTAGAGGATTAACCCACTGTTTCATCGGTAGATGGTGGGGCCGGTAGATGGAGGGGCTACCACCTGGAGGCCCCTACCAGGCCTTGTTATTTTCTGTCAGGGTTAACTCCTTAGCCTTTGGTATTCAAGACCGGCATGCAAGGCAGCAGGTTGTTTTCTGTCAGGGTTAACTCCCTTAGCCTTTGGTCGACCAAGACCCGCTTCAGCAGCAAGAAACTTGTGGAGGGTGGGATCATCTACTCCCACACAGATGCTTACCTGTCCACTGCCCGGATAATAAGCGTTTCTGCAACTGCTAATCTATGAGTACAACTTTCACTTAATAGAGAAATTGACTACAAATTTTTATATGTTTTCCTTCCCTTGCCTACAAAATATTCTGTAACAAATAATTTATGGTCTGATTATGGACATTTCTGCCATAAACTTTGTAGATAAATGATTGTTCTCCCTGATTATGAAAAAAAGAAAATCAACGCTTGGTCTTGGTTTTCATATTGTTCCATTGTTTGTTTTGTTTCTTTTTTTATCAGTGTGTAACCTAACATACATCTTCGTTCAATGAAGAACAAAATTGAAAAAACAAAGCAGAAAAACAACAACAATAAAAACAACCCAACAATAAGGCCCACGGGACAAAAGTTATTAAAACTGTTGTCTTTGCAATGACAGGGACAGTTACCTGACCAGCAAAACTAGCATCACCGTGGACTTGCAAACAAAGAGCTTCACTGCCAAAATCTGAAGTGGTACTTTCACCATAATGGCCTCTAACCTCCTGCCCTTTGCTTGGCACGAGCTTTTCCCATTGCAACTGGATTGCAAGCCTGAGAATATAAAGGATAAAGATAAAACAGCAAAACTTACAAGAAAACCAGTTAACATCTTTCAAACAAGTGCCATTTTTATTTAAAAGGCTCATGAAACTACCAAAGAGATTTAACATATTATTTATGCTTTTGATTATCAAGTGGTAATTACACGTAAATTCACATATTTTTACCCAAATGATTCTCTCAAATGACTCTTAAAAGATAAAGATGAGATAAAGGATATAACAGTTTATATTATTTAAATGTTATTAAAAATACAATAAATTGAAAAAACTAATCACATAAAATGCTTAAGTAAAATGCTGATGACAAAATTCAAAGAGTAAAGAAAACCATTGAGAACAAAAAATAAAAATAAAAACTCACTTCCAGATGAGATGGGTTTGGAATAAGTGAAACATGCACTGATTTTCCTCCATATTCAAAATCAATAGAAGTGTCTATAAAAAAAGAAAGAATGACACAAAATAAAGTCATAAACAATCATCAAAACATTTTTTGTCTTTAGTTGACTGTAGTCACAAAACAAGTTCAATTCTAATTGCACATGAATACCTGAACTAGTTACCTCAAAAACAATCAGGAATACTATGCCTCAAAAAGTAGGCATGTGGGACTCAAAATGTTATATTAAGAAAGATAGACAATATTTTTAGAGCCCTATGCAGTCTTTTTATTTTAAAGATCCCTATATACAAGTAGATGTATGAATGCCTATGTGTGAGACGTTGGAGCTAAACCATAGTATTGTGAGTTTGTAATCATGACAACGCTGGTTCACACCTCATCGCTGGCCCAGGTGTTTGTTCAAAACGCTGCACTCAAGTAAAGGTACTTCATATTACTGTCTCACTTAAATCAGGTGTAAATGAGTACCTAGCTATAGATAGAGAAAGAGTATAAGTATGAAATGCCTTACAGACTACTGTACTGTTTGCTCCCAAGGAGTTAAGGACTTTGAATGAAATGGCCAGCTGGGGGATGAATGTAGTCAGTGTGCCAACACTTGTGCTAGGATATGGACTATAGTTCCATCTATCTCTTTTATATATATATATACAGGGTGTCCAGCAAAAAGTCAACTGAAAATTTCCTACCTCAACAGAAAAATCGTTACATAGGAAATGAAATACTCTCCCGACATGAGAAACGGAGAACAGCGTAAATATTTCCAATTTCAATGCATTATTACAAATTGTCAATTCCAATCATAAATGAATGACTTTCTGGTGCATCTCAATGAAATGAAAAGTGATCACACATTTCTTTAATGTTTCACTTTGGATTAATAATATTTCAGCATTTTTCTACAGGGTCCCCATACATTTCTGAAGAAGAAAAAAATTCTGATAGCTGATGGACAGTAGTGATAGATCTACCCCTATCATTTCACAAAACATGTAAACAGTGCAAAAATGAAAAAATTGTTTTGATTTCCTTTCGAAAAATAAATCAAACACAAGAGTGACAATGTCAAAGCCTAAACACATGCACAAATACTTACTCAGTCTAATGAGAAGAAAATGAGGTTTGGAAGGTTTTTTTCTAACTTGAACTCTGCCAATTATAAATCTTCTTCTGTTCTACTTTTAGCCACCCCCCCCCCCAGTCTCATTTTTTTTCTTTTTTTCTTTCTCCGGATCAAAACTTAAAAACTATATCTAGATCCCCCTCCCCTAGTAAAAATCTTCATTATATTGGCAACTGCTCCAACCACTCTTTCTTTCTTCTTCAATAAAACCGGAATCTAGATCTAGGCCTAAATCTAGTATAGTACATAATTGTCGTTCTTCCGGTTCTGCCCTTTTCCACCCATGTCTACACTATAGTGGAAGACACATTCGTTATTTTCTCTTTCTCTTCCGATACCGTATGTCAGACTCAGTCGCCTCTTGTTTTTGCCAACACATGTTTTCACATTGACTTTCCCCACCTCTATTTTGCTATCAGGAGCATGCATAATATTAATATCCCTTCGATCATCCAACCTCCTCTATTCTTACTAAACACTTACATTTGCCTTTGTCATCCGTTCACTCCCGACTCTCCATATACCAGAAAGAATACTAATACACACATGCGCGATTGGTGGCATTAAAAACACACAAACATTCTCTGTCTAGCCTTCTTACATACACAACTGTGCGATCGGAATTGAAAATATGCATTATTGCCTCTGTCTCTTTTCACGAAAACCATACAACAAGATGCGCGATGGCTTTTTAACACACACGACATTCTTAATCTCTCCAGAGTAAAAGTCAAATTTAAGAAAAGGAGGCTCACGTTTATAGCCAGTTGAAAATGGTATTGGTATAGGTGCTAAAACTAAATGGTTTTTGGAACGTTTCTGTAAATGAAGTAATTAACTCCCAGGCATAATTGAAATGACCCTTTCAAATGGAATGTATTGGAATCATTTAATTTCGAGCAGAAAGAAATCGCCAGATACAAAGTATGCAGTGTCTGGAAATGGATGGAAAATGATTATTCATCTTGTCCACAAATAACATTTTCCCATTACGCAGTATATAGCTAATTGTTCAGGTCTACTTCAATAAAAACCTAAATTTCTCTCCAGCTGGTACTCAGAACGTTTTTTGCCCATTTTTTTGTTTTAAAGGATTTCCCTGATGCATGGAAACCCCGTTTTTAAGAACTGAGCCCCATTTCCTACTTGTTTTCCTACCCAAGACATAAGTTGTTTTATTGTCTCCTTAGTATGAAAATCATGACATATTTCCGACCTTATAGACACTCCTGAATTGATATATATATATATATAAATTGTATTTGTTACCATGTGTATGGAATTATTTGGATGTGTGTGACACTACACCTGGATGTGTTTGTGATGCATGTCCAAACTCACCATAAAACAGGTCTATTTAAAAAATTTAAGTGAAAATTACGATGTAAAAACAAACATAAAAAGCATAACATACATGTGTACATACAGACATCATACATACATACTTACATACACTGGGAGTTCAGAGAGACCTTCATCTAAAACAGTATACAAAATAAGAGATTATGATTACTCCCATCTCTTGGAATACATACATACATACATACATACATACATACATACATACATTCATACATACAGACATACATACATACATACATACATACAGACATATATACATACATACATACATACATACATACATACATACAGACATACATACACACATACATACATACATACATAGACATACATACGTATGTACATACATACATACGTACATACATACATACGTACATAAAATACATGCATACATACATACATACATACATACATACATACATACATACATACATACATACTTACGTGCATACATACATACATAGATACATACATAAAATACATACATACATACATACTACATACATAGATGAATTTAATACATTTTACAGGACATGACATACACAGATATATACACAATCACTTATTTTCTGAACAAGTGTACCTCAACGTTTGAGCAAAACCTGTCAAGAAATTCAGACGGCATTGAAGCATACAATGATTACCATCATTATTTACCACATTTCTTATTGTGCTGTCACAAGGAAACTAATAAAATTGTAGACTATGAGCAAATTAAAAGAGCTACGATATAGATGTCCTTTTCGAGAAAGGATGATCTAAGATTAGTATGGCCAGTGCCTTCAAGAAAACCTACAACCTCCTCAAAATTGAACTCACCATCTTTTCCATGAGAGGTCTGATACCTTGGTAGTGGACCAATGAGTTCTACATTTGTGTTGCAATGTCTGCAGCACGTGTCAAAAGCAAATAGTATACCTGAAATATAGCATGCTTGTGAGCAATGCATCCTACTGCGTTTAGATAAAAGAATATTACAATTCAAATCAACTGTACCTAAAAGACGGTATGGATACAATATTAACATAATTAAAACAGCACTAATGCTTTGAGTTCCAAGATGACCATATGTACAATAAGCATCATAACATGCTCTTTCAACAGATCTTTCACAGTCCTATACAATATTTCCTGTATCAATTTCTCTATAACATTCTTCATGATCCGAGTTCCTTGTCAAGAAGATTAAAAGGCATGTCTTTATCTGGTCAAATTCTCCAAATCAAATGAAGTCATAGGGCTAACATCCTGTAAGGTTATCATTTACTATATGTATATATATAAGTTTTACATCAATATAAGTAAAAAAAATAAGCAGTAGAGATTTATTCTTATCCTCCATGTCGAGTGAATTTGGGACTAAAAACTAAATCGCTTTCAATTTCAACTGGCAGTTAAATATGATGCCATGGCAAAATGTATACACATACGGTCTGTACATCTGCGGAAGACTTCATCAAAAACTCTCTCTCTCTCTCTCTTTCTCTCTCTCTCTCTCTCTCTCTCTCTCTCTCTCTCTCTCTCTCTCTCTCTCTCTCTCTCTCTCTCTCTCTCTCTCTCTCTCTCTATACATAAGCTGATCTCTCTCATTCTCTTGAGCAAATAAAACTTGCCCGTTAGCTTTACGTCAATCTTGCTCAATTTAATGTTTGATTTCTCATCAAACCTTTGAATGCCTATTTCTGTTTTGCTAATGGTAAACTGAGAATTTTTTGTGACCAGGACCATTATATTTCCTTTGAAATCTAATTCTATATTAAGTTCTTTGTTGTTAAAATTTAGATGGAGACAGCATTTTTATTTACTTGCAAAAAAAGATTTTGAAATGCACAAGACAATAATGTCTTCTTATTGCACGTGTATCAGCATTGCAATAAAAAAGCATTCCTGAAAGATTCAAATGTGCCAGTGTAAAGAAAATCTATTTGATATGATACCCAGGCAGTGTGGAAATTAAACGATTTTGAAACCAATTATGTTCTATTCAACACCATAACGACTTTCAATGATTTTAATGACCGTCATCTTAATATACAGAAAAACAATGATATTTAGTGGATGTCTTTGACCATTGATTTTTTATTGAGAATAACAACTTTCTGCCTTTTTTGCTTTTCTGGTTGATGCAAGAGTTAATGTAAAATTGTGCTGTAAAAGTTGTCCAAAGAAAAAATAATAGCTGTGTGAAAAAGTTATAAATTATTTCAGTCTATTCAACAAATGTAAGATATACATGTATAGACAGCCTGAACATTGGTTAAGATATTTCAAGAAAGGAAATATGGACTGAAATAATAAACAAAACAGTGAAACAGTGAATGGCTTAAGGTGCGTGATAAACGAGCGTCATAGAATTAGCCTCCATGTCTTCGAATATTGGTATTGTTTAATTATTTATGTTACAAAAACAAAGCTCGCTAACTATAAAAATTAATCTTTTCATACTTAACCCATGATGACAAATGTGTCCATTAACGACTTAGACGCAGAAGTTTTTATTTAAGAAGCTGAAAGCTACCAAATTGGAAATTTATAAGCTCACCTGCTATTCAGAAAGGCATTAATGTTGAAAGAAATTAAACTAAATTATTAATAGCTTGAGGACCAAACGAAGATGAGTAACAAGAAAAAGATATCTTTGAAAACGATCTACAAACAGCTGCAGAGAATCTCAAACCCAAACAGGAATTAATGCTTTTAAGAGATTTAAACCTATTGTGATGCAACAATTTAGAAACATCCGGGGGAGTAATAGGTAAAGAAGGAGAGACAACAACTTCTCCAAATGGAGATGAGACTTATAGATTTTTGCCTAAAGAATAACATGAAAATAACCAACACATTTTTTCCTCATAAAGGTATCCACAAATATACAATGAAGTTAATGAAGACAGAAATGAAAAGTCAATGATAGTTTAATTTATGAAAGAATAAATGATAAATTAAATAAGAGCGAAAGAAAAGAAGAAAAAAGTGAACAGAGCAAAGTGATTGCCAAAATGAAAATACTGACATGAAAATGGCAGATACAATCTGCGCGAGCTTTAACACTAAACTCAAACAGGGGATTTGAATTTTTTTTTTAATAACCCAAGATTACCGATATACCATAACCGATCTATGTAAAAAGATCTAGGCGTCACTGAAGAGGTAGAATTATTAAAATTTAACTTTACGGTCACAATAAAAGAAAAGTCTTTGATGTATAAGAAACAATTCAGTTTTTTTAAATGGGTCCTATCGGAAAAAATGTAAAAAAAGAGGAAAAGAACAGCATGGTGGAATGATCGAAAGTGAAGACATAAAGGATAAAATGAAATGATGCGATGGCAAGGTCCGAAAGACCACATTGCAAACAAGGAGACCGAGAAAATCAGTGATGATTATATTATGAGGGCGTGAGCGTCAAAAAGGGGAAGAAATTATGCTGGCGTTAGTTTTTTTTAGGTTTGCATTAGAAGACATCTTGCTGAGATCCAAACAAAGACATTTTAACGCTTGGAGATAATAGAAAAGTATTAGAAAGACCAAAGCATGCCCAATATTTAAATAAAGAACATTTTATTATTAACTATGAGTTACCCAATGTATGGACAAATCATTGAGAACTAAGGAGAAAGTATTTTCAACAATTAGTCAGCTAGTTTGATCCCTCTTGTCATTTAAAACAATGAGTACACGATCAATTAGTTTCTTTAAATGTAATCCAAAGAGACAGCTGAAGATGTAGATATCTCAATGGAAGAAATCCAAACAGCTATAAGAAAAATGAAATTAGGAAAGGCCCCATCTAGCAGATCTATCTATCCAGAAAATTTAACTTTTTTGGAAGGAAACAGAAAATGCCAGGATAAGGCAGCCTGAAGAAAATCATCTCGGCAGCTGAACCCATAATCGGAAAGTAAAATGAGAACTGTTAAAGACAAAAAGAAAGAAAAGATATGAGACACTACCCTACCTAGTACGGTATTGAAATTTCATGAGTTAACCAGTCACGATGTAAATATTTAAAAATCCAGTAATAGTATGAATACTATCAGCCATTGTGTGTGTGGGCATGCTTGCTTTTAATAAAGCAAAAAACTGTGAGAAAAAATATCTTTCCATTTCAATTAAGTAGGAAAACAGAGTTTCGAAAAACGAGAGAAAAAAACATACCAGAGAAAAGAAGATCGAGAAAGAGATAGAGAGAAAGAGATAGAGCCAGGCAGACAGGCAGAGAGAAAGAGAGAGAGGGAGAGGGAGAGGGAGAGGGAGAGAGAGAGGGAGAGAGAGAGAGAGAGAGAGAGAGAGAGAGAGAGAGAGAGAGAGAGAGAGAGAGAGAGAGAGAGAGAGAGAGAGAGAGAGAGAGAGAGAGAGAGAGAGAGAGAGAGAGAGAGAGAGAGGCAGACATAAACAGACAGACATAAACGAGAGACGATGTATACAAACAAACACAAACAGACAAATAGATCTTTTTTACAATTCACCTGACACTTCATCATAAGCTGTGCAAGAGAAACTTTTTGGTCTGTTGTGAGATCTTTATATCTCCCACTTTCAACTGCTTCGGCAAACCATTGACGTTCTTCTAAGGTCTAGCAGAAAAAGATGAATATGATTTTGTGAACAAAAGCATGCCATAACGCACAAATGAAAAGTCAATTCAATATAAATTGACAATCAACAATAAAATTGGTTTTTATTCTGTTTATTCAAAACTTCAACAGCATTTACTTTTCAACAAATCTTATTTACCTGACAACTTTTGATAGCTCTGGAGCTTGACTTTATGAAATTGGACAATTCACTATGCTAAAGAAATATCTAAATCCAAATCTTCATAAAAGCATTAATTTTCACATTTTAGTTAAGAAAGAACTTACTGATAAATGCTGAAATTCTAAGCCAATGGTTCCACAATAGACTTGATCCAATTTGTCTATCAATTCACTGACACTTAGCTGTTGCTCTTTGTTGCCAAAGATTCCTTGTGTCGAAATTACCTTGGACAACTTCTGGTCCAGTCCATATAAACTAATATCCAATTCTGGCAATGGACTTTACAGAAAAGGGAAAAAATTAAATTCAATTAAAGTCTATATAATTAAAGAAGAGTATGATTGTATAAGATTTTCATGTCATTGATCTCCTTCATCAACAAAAGTTACATCAACATATCATCATTTCAATATTTAGGTCATGAACGATAAAAAAACAAAAGTAAGAGAACGCAAGGATATGATGGAATCAAAGGAGAACAGGATAAAATTGTTTTCATTCTATATTTTCTTCTTTTTTTACTTTCAAGATTAAATAAGATCAGAAGAATGAGTAACCTAGATCACCAAAAAGGTCCACTAATGTGACTACAGGTAATAAATTCTTAAAGATTGATTTTCTAAAGGTTCTCTAGAGTCTAAATTTCATTGACACCTGGATGATGAGTGAAAAATTTAATCTTATGAGTTTCGGCAATGATCCTCTATACTTTTGTATCTAAACTCTTACTAAGGCTTGAGTTATGTCACGAAAGCAATAACAAGTGGCCACAGACAAGAAGATTCTCACTCATGCCAGAATAAGATGAAAAAAATCGTGCAGTGGAATCTCCCTAATCGGGAACCAAGGGAATTGGGAAACCCACACAACCCTAAGGACCAGATTTTTTTCCCTTATAATAATATATTTTACCTCTCTAATCGGGAAAGTTCCCCTGTTAATTGGGACAATTTGTCGCAAACTTGCATTGATTATCATCACCATTTCCCCCCATAATTATTTATTCCGACACTCACTTTGTGATCCAAATTTGATTTCCGTGTAAGCAAAACATTAATTATTACACCTCTATTTGTGCTACACGTTTTATAGATTACATGATGTGGACACAATGTCACAAGTGCTAGTTCGAGACGACCATAAGCCAAACACACCAGACATCCATTAACAAGGTGTGAAATCAGGCATCGAGCCAGACCTTGCTCGTCCCACCCAACAATACAGTACGGTGTTGACACACGGGGCAGCTGTGCCATAATGCTGACTTATGCACTAAGTAAAGTTTTTAATGCACACTTAACCTGTAAATCATAAGGATGGACATGCGAGAAAATTTAACGATTCACCATGCATTCTTGATTTCATGACTTATCTGTCTACCGTTCAACGAAGCCCAACTGTAAGTGACATAAAAGATGAATGCCATGTTTGTTTTGATCAACTGTCCTGTGGCTACTTGATCATTTAATTGTTTGTTCTACTACTCACAGAAGGGGTTAGGTACCTCATACTGTTGAGGAACCAAAATACCCTAGGTCCCCGAAATTGGGAAACCTGTTTAAGTTTGGTCAAGTAAAGAAGAACCCTTGAACCATGAGAATACCCTTCTTTGCTTGTAACCAATCTCTCTATTTCACACTTGAGAACAATAAAAGGCACGATTCCAAAGATAAGCATTCTTAGTATAACATGATTTATAGCTAAGTCTCTATTTAGTGAAACAAGTGCCGGCATGGGAGCTGAAAAGCCTGAAACAAGTGCTGGAAACAAAGTTCAAACCATTTTCCTTTCCTCATGGGTCAAAAGATGTCAGCTGTTGTTTCACTGATATTTTGATATTTACAAGTTAATTTAATAGAGAAGAGACGTTTCTTCAAGAAGAAAGGTTAGAGATTGAATAATTTTAATGATTCGTTCAATCAACGCTACAAAGTTCTACGTTCACTTAAATGCACACCTTTTATTTTGTAGACCCAGAGGGTCAAGAGATGCCTTCTTGTGTCCATGACTTCTATATGCCTCAACCAACTGTACAAGGGATGCTAGCTGTGATCTATTGGCTAAGTCTTGTGGGCTGACTGTAAACAGAGTAGCAAGGATGAAACATGATCTGGTTAAGTTAAGAAATATAATTTGTTTAAAAAAAGAAAAATGTAACTGTTTGGAAAGAGCAACAGAGAATTTATAAAAATATTTTACATTATGAAATAACAAATATGAAATTACAGATTTTGATCAGGGACTCAGCCTTTAGGGATTGTGATATAGATCTCTTCAAACTATCTTTAGCCTCCATTACAATAACTTTTTTACAAACATAAAGATGGATTTATAGTCCGTATTCCTGCATAAGTGCAGGCTCACCGACTACATCATTTATCCCCCAGCAGACCACTTCATTCAAAGTCCTCAAGACAAGATCTTTTTCTACCTATAGCTAGGTACTCATTCACACCTAGCTGAGAAAATTAGAGTGAACTACCTTTCCTAAGAGTACAACGTTATGAAAAAAAACCCACTTGTGCCAGCTGTGGGGCTCGAACCAGTGTCGTCGTGATTACCAGGGCACAACACTAAGGTTCAGCTACAATGCCTCAAACATATCATTTTGTGCATGATACAATAGACATGACACATAACACGGAAACCAGGCAATAACGAAAAAACACACACACAGGTTTGGTATTGGGCTTTTTCAGGAGGGGCCCTGCTATTTTTAAAAATAATTTTCATTTCATTTTCTTTTAAAGTTCTGTTAACAGTAATATCAGTTCTAGGCAATTAAAAAAAAGACAGCATCTAGAATCTAAAATAGATCTACAGTGGTGTAACGCCATCACGGCTATAACATCAGTACGGCTAGTCAGTTCTGTTTAATGTGTCTGTTATTAAATGTTAAAAGTTCTCTTTATTTCAATAAAAGCTTCCCTTTCAATCAAAATTAGTGTTTATTCCATATAATAAACAAGTTAACACAAGAATCTGCTGTGATCGTATTTTGTCTTAGATCTATACAGGGTGCTTGCTTTGCTGTTAAATGTAGCTGCTGATGTTACAGTAGCCGTGTTGATGTTATCTACAAAAGGGATTTTTGTGAATTCATTGGCATCAACCAATCAAAATGCAGTTTAAACAAATGGGTCATATTCAATACGAAGAACTATTTTTAGATATTTTCCAGCAGCATAGGATGACATATTGACACAAACAGGTCCTTTTATTAATATGACCTCTTACTTTAGTCCTTAGGTAGCCATACTGATGTTAGACCACCTAGAAATCTGGAATCTAGAGCTATGGCCTAGCTCCTAAATTTAACTAACCTTTCTTACTAAATTTCACATTCTAGATCTAAATTAGATTTTAAATCTAAATGTTTGAATTTATAAAGGTAACCATAGATGATGTAAACAAGGATCTAGGGTTTCTAGTCTATTTAACCTATCTAGACCTAGATCTGGTACTTAGTACTAGCCTTGAGAATCTAGATGTTATTACAAATTCTCCTGGCGAGTCTTACATTTGTGAGCTAATCTTGATGATGATTCTCTTGCACTGGCACTGTTGACTTAGATGGGTTGTAACCAAAAACACCATGTTTGGAATGATAGTGCTGGAAAGCTGTGACACATGGAGTTGTAGGTTGCCGCAAGTGACAGAGGCGTTGTTGTGATGCATGAAAAAACGGCAAAGTCGGTTGAATGTAAATATCCTTGACATGTTTTAGCTGAAAAACTACAAATATATCACTTGAGGATGGAACTAAATAAATATAATGTATGGCTCACTTTGCTACATAAATATACGTGTGCGACACATATAGACAAGTTGACATTTAATTTGTCGTTTTTTGAAAATTGCAGTCACACATGCATGACATGATGAGTAGATTTAGTCGGAAATGCTGAAGGCTAAAGCCTGAAAAATCGAAAGTAGCATTAGCAGACAAGGGAGGTAAGTCCCTTTTCTTCTTCGACACGTAAATTCAAAAGGTACATTACCATGATATGTTCGTGTGTGTTTGTCTCGCTCTTTTTGTAATTTCGGTTTTTCTTGTAGATATGGTAGAAGTGAAGGTAAAGACATAAGATAATATGAAAGCCCCATAGGAACAAAGACGAGACAAATAATTCTGACCACCATATATGTATGTATGTATGTATGTATGTACGTATGTATGTATGTATGTATGTATGTATGTATGTATGTACGTATGTATATATGTGTGTATGTATGAATGTATACATGTAAGTATGTATGTATGTATGTGTGTATGTATGTATGCATGTAAGTATGTGTGTGTATGTGCAAGTATGCATGTAAGTGTATATATGTATGTGTGTATGCATGCATATATAAATGTATGTATGTATGTATGTATGTATGTATGTATGTATGTATGTATGTATATGTGTGTATGTATATATGTATGAATGTACGTATGTATAAATGTATGCATGCATGCATACATGTATGTATGTATGTATGTGTATGCATGTATGTATGTATGTATGTATGTATGTATGTATGTATGTATGTATGTATGTATGTATGTATGTGGTCTATCTATCTATCTATCTATATATCTGCGTCGACACACATCGCCTCGCCATGAAAAGAAAGCGTGCTACCAACCGAGCTAACTAACGCTTGGTTGGTAGCACACATACGTGTCCTTGGCAATTGATTTATATTGGTTTTGGTATTTCGTTTAGTGTATGTATAATTATTAGTTACAAAGCGGGCTGCATGCTTTTGTATGTTCTCAATTTCTTGTATGTAGCATGTTGGTGTGGGTCCAATTCTGCTGTCATTCGTAATTGGGCGCTTGGTAGGCGGTGTTGGTATGTTCTATTACTTTCCCTTTCACTCTTCCACACATATTTCCTCTTGCTGGCTATTTTCGCTGAGTTCACACTGTGATCGCTGCATATGGTGGACAGGGTGAATTTCAATAAACAAGCTACTCCCAATTATTATCCGAAGACTAATTAACAGTACAACTGCCTCTTAAGCATATTCTCCCTACTATTTTAAATTTCTTTACTTCCCATACAAAACAGCAATCCGGTCAAATGTGACACCCGACAGATGGCTATATTTAAACATATAGTTAGGCATATTCATTGATAGTAAGTTAGAAAGATATAAAAATAGATAGATAGATAGATAGATAGATAGATATAAAGATAGATAGATAGTTATATAGATAGATAGATAGATCGCCACATACATACATACATACATACATACATACATACATACATACATACATACATGCACACACATATATACATACATACCTACATTCATACATACATACATACATACATACATACATACATACATACACACACATATACATACATATATACATCCATTTATATATGCATGCATACACACATACATACATACACACTTACATGCATACATGCACACATACATACATACTTACATGCATACATGTATACACACATACATACATACATACTTACATGTATACATTTATACATACAGACATATATACATACGCACATACATACGTACATACATACATACATACATACATACATACATACATACATGCATACATACATACATACACTATAAATACATACACGTATGCATGCATACACACATACATACATACATACATACATACACACTTACATGTATACATACATACATACATACATACATAAATATATACATACACACACACATACATACATACATTTATATTTCCTTCTTTTTTTCGTTTTTTCAAGAAAATGACTTTTAATTGTTAACCGATTATTAACTTATGGATGTATCTGTGATAACAATTTACAGAGATTATAAACCTTATTCATAAAACATAATCATTGTGCTTTTATATTGTCCATATTCACAAAGCACTGGTTTCGAAATGTGTTGATTTACTACTTTTAGTTTTGAAATTAAGAAGGGAAGAGGGACTCAAAGGGAAAGAGACGAATTGTATTGTAATTTGTTCATTTCGATTTGAAACATAACCAGAGCAAATTTTCTTTTTGGCAAATAAAGATATTTAATGTTAACTTATCGTACCATATCTTCATACATGCATACATACATACATACATACATACATACATACATACATACATACATACATACATACATACATACATACATACATACATACATACATACATACATACATACATACATACATACATTCATACATACATACATACATACATACATACATACATACATATATACATACATACATACATACATATATACATACATACATACATACATACATACATACATACATAACATACACACATACATACATACATACATACATACATACATACATACATACATACATACATACATGCATGCATACATACATACGTACAAACATACATACATACATACATACAATACATACGACATACAGACATACATAACAATAATACTTACATACATAACATACATACATACATACATACATACATACATACATACATACATACATACATTGAATACACACACATATAAATACATACATACGTGCATACATACAGTAAAACATACATACATACTTTGCATACACTACATACATAATACATACATACATCAACAATAACATACATACATACACACACACACCAACATACATACATACATCAACATAAATACATAATACACAAACATACATACATACATAATACATACATATATATCATACATACAAACATAACCACAACACATACATACATCCCCTCCCACCCCCCCCCAAAACACACACCACATACTATACACACATGGACATAGGAAAAGAACAGCATGGTGGAATGGGAATGTCAAGACTAAGATCAAAAGGAAAGAAGGATGCCTGGAAGAAATACTAGCCAAGCAAAGAGGCCAGAGGATAGGATAGATTACGTGAATAAAAGAACTATCGCCAAAGAGGAAGTGAGGAAAGCAAAACAGGAACAATGGGAAGAGTTTGGACAAAGACTTCAAGAAAGCTATCAAGGAAATCAAAAGCTGTTCTGGGAGGGGCAATGAAGAGCAGTGAGAAAGACCAAAGCATGCCCAATACGACAAATTAAGAATGCCGAAGGAGAATAATGAAAGAAGACAGCGAAATCATGGAAGCATGGAGAAAGCATTTTCACCAATTACATAATCCCTCCAGAACGTATGAAACAAGGAGTAAAAATCAATTAGTAAGAGTAACAAGTAATCCAGAGGAGACAGCTGAAGATGTAGATATATCAATGGAAGAAATTCCAAACAGCTATAAGAAAAGTGAAATTAGGAAAAGCCCCAGGAGCAGATCAAGTTTATCCACAATATGATTAAAAACCAAGGGAGAGAGGCAGACAAACTGCTACATGCAATATTTCAACATGCATGGAAGTCCAAACAGGTGCCAGATGACTGGAAAAAGGGAACGGTAGTACCAATACATAAGAAAGGATCAACTATGGAATGCTCAAACTATAGAGGGATATCACTACTTAGCGTACCAGGAAAGTGTATGCCAGGATACTGGAAATGAGACTAAGGAAAAGAGTAGAGGATCAGATTGAAGAGCATCAGAGTGGATTTAGACCAGGAGGAAGTGTACAAGACCACATATTATTATTTCTAATTAGACAAATAGTAGAAAAAATCCTTGAGAAGAAACATTGACTGCATCTGTGTTTTATAGATCTAGAAAAGGCATTTGATACTGTGAGGAGGGACGAACTATGGCATTCCTTAAAAGAACACAACGTAGAGCAAAATTTAATAGAAGCCATTAAAAGTTTTTACAATCAACCAACATGTCCAGTGAGAGTAGCTGGAAAAATATCTGCAGAATTTGATGTAGATGTAGGAGTAAGACAGGGTTGTGTCCTAAGTCCTCTTTTGTTTATCACATTTATAGATTCAGTCGCAAAGGCATCCTCAAAAATAAGAGAAATGAATGTAGGTATGTGGAAGCTCAAACCAGTAAATGTATCAATGCTTTCATTTGCCGATGATTTAGTTCTGTTTGGAAAATCAGAAAGCGACCTTCAGTCGAATATCAACATTCATGAACAATGAACTAAATAAAGAGGAATGAGAGTAAATGCAAAGAAAACCAAAACAATGCTAGTAACTAGGGAAGCTAAAACACAAAATCTTAAATTGGGCAGGGAGAATTTAGAACAAGTTCACAGCTGCAATTACCTAGGAGTAATGATTAACTCAGAGGGAAAACTAAGAGAAGAAATCAGCCAGACAATCCAAAAGGCAAGTGCAATATATAACCATCTAGCAAAGGCCTTTGTAGGGTAAGCAAGAATTGTCAACAAAAACCAAAATGGCAGTATACAACACAGTTTATTGTCCTACTCTCCTCTATGGCAGCGAAACCTTGACCTTAGACAGTTAGAGAATACAGGAGAGTACAGGCAGCTGAAATGAAGTATCTAAGAAAAGTAGTAGGGAAAACTAAAAGAGACAAAATCAGAAACACAACAATAAGAGATCAAACCAAAGCAGATGGCATAAAAACTTAGATAGAAATAAATCAATTGAGATGGTTTGGGCATGTAAACAGAATGAATGACAATAGAATAGCTAAATCAGTATACAGTGCTAAAGCCCAAGGTAAAGACCAAAAGGCAGACCTCGGAGGAAGAAAGTGGGAAGAAGATATAAAAGAGGCATTGAAGAATAGAAATTTAACTTTGTTGGAGGGAAACAGAAAATGCCAGGACAGGGCATCCTGGAGAAAGATCATCTCGGGCATCTGAACCCATACACCGAAAGGTAGAATGGGAACTGATAAAGAAAGAAAGAAAGAATCTTAAAGAACTACAATGTCATTAATACATTGTATACGGAAAATAGAAAAAATTTTTAACGATGCAACCCACCCATTAACTACAGAATATGATTGTGACGTCTCTACAAACGTTTTTCAACCAAAGGTCGTGGCTCCGTCTCCGTGAGTTGAAACAATTTCTCAAGTTTTTTTTTAAAAAGGGTAAAACCCACTCTCTCCTAGTCCAGGTAGGTGATAACGAAACACCTATACCCATCGGAGACAGATGATAAAAATGAGGTCCCGTGTGCAAAGTTAAAGATCCAAGGGCTGTTAACATGGCCAGTCCGAGGCTACATAATCTTGAGATTACTTTGCTTGTGGAATAATAATAATCATTTTAAAAAACCGCAGCCGATCCCGGCCATAAGAAGAAGCCTTTACTTAAAGTTTAGCTACATAGCAGAACTCAGCCATACAACACTGATACATTCTGCGGTTGTTTTCAGTATATTAATATTTTCCTACTCTCCTCATTAAACTAACTCCTCGCCCCCCCCCCCGCCCCTACCCTCTTTCAAGACCGTGCTGTTCTCAACCTTATCCGATTATAATTCAATCTTACTATTTTGATACTATAACAAACCAAAACGTTATCTTAATGTACCGTATATCAAACCTACTTTTGAATATCAAGTCTTCTTGTACTGGCTTTAATATATTCGACTTCATTCACTGTTGTTGTGAGTCAAAAGTTCTGTCATATCTCCTCTGTCCTCTCTCTCTCTCTCTCTCTCTCTCTCTCTCTCTCTCTCTCTCTCTCTCTCTCTCTCTCTCTCTCTCCCTCTCTCTCTCTCTCTCTCTCTCTCTCTCTCTCTCTCTCTCTCTCTTCTCTCTCTCTCTCTCTCCTCTCTCCTCTCATCTCTCTCTCTCTCTGTCTCTCTCTCTACTCTCTCTCTCTCCTCTCTCTCTCTCTCTCTCTCTCTCTCTCTCTCTCTCTCTCCTCTCTCTCTCTCTCTCTCTCTCTCTCTCACTCTCTCACTCCTCTCTCTCTCTCTCTCTCTCTCTCCTCTCTCTCTCTCTCTCTCTCTCTCTCTCTCTCTCTCTCTCTCTCTCTCTCTCTCTCTCTCTCTCTCTCTCTCTCTCTCTCTCTCTCTCTCTCTCTCTCTCTCTCTCTCTTCTCTCTCTCACTTCTCTCTCTCTCTCTCTCTCTCTCTCTCTCTCTCTCTCTCTCTCTCTCTCTCTCTCTCTCTCTCTCTCTCTCTCTCTCTCTCTCTCTCTC
>JAXRKP010002437.1:0-42500 GCA_037039925.1 Doris montereyensis
GATCATGCATGAGCGCGACCTAGTTAATTTTCTTGTGAACTAGTGATTGGAATATCATGCCCTTCCTTCCATTTCTGCATTTCGCTTTATCAACTGTAATTTACTCAGAATTTCTGTGAGAAATTGAAATCGGAATATGATAGGCAAGCCATTTATCCCAAGTGATCTTGATATTTCCTAACTTTTTTTCTTCTGCATGCCAACTGAAAAGCTCATTAAGGAAGTTCCCAAACATGATATGCATCAGCATAGTTTGAGCTTCTGTCTTGGATATTGCGTGATATGGTTCTATTCATATCTTGCACATGACTAGCCAAATAAGCATGAAGTGCTTCAACTGTCATTTTTCTACTTTTCTTTTCATTGAATAGATCCCTTAGTTTCCTTTTAGTTTTGCATTTTTTATTAGAAACAACATTTATTCATGACAAAGACGATGGTCTTCTGTCCAATTTAACGATTGTATTTTTCTGGAGTTTTGAGGTGGAAGAGGAATGTTTTCCATTTCATTAGGTAGAATTAAATTATTTCTACTCCTAGAATAATCTAATAAGTTTTGATGCGACTTTCTAATTCCAAAAGTATCATCACTATCTTGAGACATAATATGCACATTTTACCTTCTTCGAAATCCAAATCAGAAATGATATCTAGTGTTGATTTCCAGACAGCTACCCGAAACAACCAGTTGCTATTATGATCGAATTCCCCCAATCATTAACAATTATTAGAACCGGGAAACAGCAGACAAGTTTCACCTTTGAATTTTACTGAATGGCATGCATGTTGAAGCAATCCATATTCTGAATAGGGCAATAAAATAATCAAAGAGTATACAATGGCTTTAGAAATGGTTAGAGGTGAAATGTGCATTCATCTGTGACAAGTTTGCATAATACCTCTCATCAAAACTGAGACTGAAATACATAAACTTTTTATTTTTATACCTTTTTTCACACTTTCTCTCATTCATCAATCTCACCCCTCACTCTCAGAGCTAATTTCTTTATCTTTATTTTCTACAAACTTGACAATATCCATTTTATCCTCTTTTTCCTTCTAGATAATATAATTGTTTATGAAATATTGTAACTCACATCTTTTTGTATTACCATATCTTTTTGGTAGAAAGAACTTTATTTCAGAGTCATCTTCATTAACAGTAATTTTGAACACTTCTTCCATATTTAGTATCTTTAAATTCTGCATTGATGATTAAGTATTTTTTTATTAATTGTTAGGTCGCTAAGTTTCTTGAAAGGTGAAGTAGGCTTTTTTTGTTAAGAGTTTTGAAAAAAATCCGCTTGCCATTTTGTTTGGAAGAAATTTGTAATCGTTTTTTTTTCCTAGTGGCGGAGCACCCCATATCCACTTATTACTGTCAACTGTCTCTTCTGACGTACTCAAAGTAGGATGCTGCCGCAACTGCAGTTGGTTGAAGTAAATCAATTTCCAAAATGCGGTCAGCTGTTTTGGCTAAATCATCGAGTCATCTCAGGGTTCTGAGCCAGAATACTGCCGGCTTCTGTGGGCAATGGACTGAGGAACAGGGCCCGGAACAGAGTTAGTGAGGTTGAATTCAGAGATCTCATGTATTGGAGCATCTCTGTGGGTCGTTTATCCCTAACCCATTAAGGTTCAACAATGCAGTGTCTTTCTGCAGCTGAGTTGGCTCGTATGCTTCCAATAAGGCAGCCTTGAGTGCAACATACATATCTTGTACCGGTGGATGCTCAATGCTTGATTGAACTCGCCTTGATGTGGCAGAATCCAACAGCTGGACTGCATGGTAAAACCTGGTCTTATCGTTTGTTATGGGTGGTGAGTGCATCGCAAAAGAGGCCTCCAAACGCAAAAACAATGCGGTTGCGTTGGTATTCCAAAGCGGCGGAGACTTAAAGGCCTGCGGCTGTTATGGTTGCAGCCGACAGCATTTTGTTTGATTGCCTCTGCCAGCTCGAGGATTGCCTTAGCATCCATTGTCTATGATTTTATTGTTATGAAATCAATCTATAGATCTAAAACTTACATAAATATTGTAGTGATGTCGATAGATCACGTCGGGGTCACCAATGTAAGATGTTAAATAAGACGATATAACAATGTGTAGACATGAATGAATCTACTTTATTCAACTGCAATCAAACCGGGAATAATAACAACACACTCGTTTATGGGTAGTCTAAAAAGACAAAACAGCATGAATCGCTCACAACAATATAAAAACGTAACACGCTTATATTATATCGCTACAAGCTGAAGAAAAGGAAAAAATTCAAAGGAGACATTTACAGAAACAAACAAAAAAGGACAAGGAATAAAAATGTTTGACCAAATCATACCTTAATTTTCTCAGGAGTAGATGTCAAAGATAGAGCTAGAGCAGGAGTAGGCCTCTAATGCATAAAAAAGGCAAGAAATGCTACTAGAAAGTTGGACATTTGTAAGCCCCCCGGCTATTAGGAGGTAAGTATTAAACCAAAAGGAAGAGAAATTAAATTATTAATAGCTTATGGACCAAACTAAGCTGCCACCAAAAAAGAAAAAGATATCTTCGAAAATGATTTACAAATAGCTGCAGAGAATCTCAAACCCAAACAGGAATTAATGGGCTTTTTAGGAGATTGAAACGCTTAGAGTAGGCAACAATGTAGAAACATCAAGAGTAATAGGTAAATAATGAGAGACAACATCTTCCCAAATGAGAGAGACTAAGACTTTTGCTTAAAGAATAACATTTTTCCCTCATAAAGATATCCACAAATATACAAGAGTAAAAGAAGACAGATGTGAAAAGTCAATCATAGACTACATAATAGTTAGCAGCTCCCTTTGATGTTACAGTAAGCAGAGGAGCTGAATATTTAGTGATCATCACCTAGTGATAGCCAAAAAGAGATTTTTAACTGAAAAAAAAAAACAGAAAAGAAAAGAGAAGAAAGCTACTAAACTCAAAATAGAAGAACTAAATAAACCAATAGTAAAACAGATATACCAATCGAAGATAAAAAAATCTATCAGTGAAAGGCAGATGGATCTGAATGAAAGCACAATAGAAAAAAAGTGACAAATAGGCCTATATAAAGAAACACTCCTCAGTTGTACTGAAGAGGTCTGTGGTAAGAAACAAATTAAAGGAGAAAGGAAAAGAACAGCATGGTGGAATGAGAATGTTAAGACTAAGATCAAAGAAAAAAAGATGCCTGGAAGAAATACTTGCAAACAAAGAGACCAGAGGATAGGATAGATTACGTGAGTAAAAGAACTATCGCCAAAAGAGGAAGTTAGGGAAAGCAAAAACAGGAACAGTGGGAAGAATTTGGACAAAGACTTCAAGAAAGCTACCAAAGAAATCAAAAGCTGTTCTGGGAGCAATGAAGAGCATGAGAAAGACCAAAGCATGGCCAATACGACACATTAAGAATGCCAAAGGAGAAATAATGAAAGAAGACAGCAAATCATGGAAACGTTGGAGAAAATATTTTCAACAATTACATTATAATCCCTCCAGAACATATGAAACAAGGAGTACAGATCAATTATTAAGAGTAACAAGTAATAGAGATGAGACAACTGAATATGTAGATATCATGGAAGAACTCCAAACAGATATAGTGAAGTTAGGAAAAGCCCCAGCAGCAGATCAACTTTTTATCCAGAAATGATTAAAACCAAGGGAGAGAGACAGACTACATGCAATATGTCAACAAGCATGGAAATCCAAACAGGTGCCAGACGACTGGAATAAGGGAACAATAGTACCAATACACAAGAAAACATCAACTATGGAATGCTCAAACTATAGAGGGATATCACTACTTAGCGTACCAGGAAAAGTGTATGCTAGGATTCTGGAAATCAGACTAAGGAAAAGAGTAAAAGATCAGATTGAAGAATACCCACCAGCTAGAGAATCCAAAATATAGGAAAGGTATTTGTGGGGTAAACAAGAATTATCAACAAAAACCAAAATGGCATTATACAACACAGTTTATTGTCCCTCTGCTCTATGGCAGGGTAATTAAAAGAGACAAAATCAGAAACACAACAACCAACCAAAAATTAATTAACTCAGACAGTTTGGGCATGTTAACAGAATGAATGACAATAGAATAGCTAAATCAGTATACAGTGCTCAAACTCAAGTTAAAGACCAAAAGGCAGGCCTCGGAGAAAGTGGGAAAAAGATATAAAAGAGGCATTAAGGCAAAGAAATTTAACTTTCACGGAAGTAAATAGAAAATGTCAGGACAGGGCAGCCTGGAGAAAGATCATTTAGGCATACACCCATACACCAAAGGTACAATGGGAGCTGTTAAAGCAGTTACTACTACTACTACAATACTACTACTATTACTAAAATACTACTACTACAATACTACTACTATTACAATGCTACTAACACTACTACAATACTGCTCTTACTACAATACTACAACCACAATACGACTACAACTACAATATTACTAACACCACAAGACCATTTCTACTACAATACTGCTACTACTACTACTACTAGAACTATTACTACTACTACCACTATTATGATACTACTACTAGTACAATACTACTACTACTACAACAACACTACAACAAGCGCTACTACAATACTTCTAATACAAGTACAATACTAGAACTACTACCACGATTGTAGGCTACTACTGGTATAATACTAGGTGAAATATGACAATAAGTTACAAGTCCACTAATAAAGACTGAACAAACACGTGACGTTTGTGTATAACCCTTCGTCAGACAACAAACGAGAAATATCTAGAATCTAGATCTAAGTACTACCTCAGGCATCACACAGTGTGCTGTCAGAAGAAAAACTGAAAGGAAATAGAAAGAAAGAAAAAGAAAGTGATGATACGAAAGGTAGTAGAGGGAGGTGTGAAGAATGAGCAAGGATGGAAGGTTCAAATCTAAAATGAAATGAGTAAACAACTGATCTGAAATTTCAAAAAAATGCCAGTTAGCACTAGCTGATGCTTTTCAAGTTATAAGTATTTTCTCCTTGGTGATAAAATGGGGTGTATTCCGTAATAGTAAGAAACCGTGAGCAAAGTTGCTTCCAGTAAGTGGTGAACGTAGAAGAAACCCCCACACACACACAAAAAGGTGCGTGCAAAAGATGCCTACCATTCGATTGAGTACGCTACCATAGATAGGCACATGGGGTGTGAACCACAGCCACAGAACACTGTTTTAGTGTTCTGTGGTGTGAACTGCCAGAGGGGCCCAACTTTTCCGTGATAGGAAGGGGTGAGGGGGGCAGGGTTAGGATGGGATAGTTTCGTGGGGTGGTGGTGGGGGGGCGGATGGGGTAGAGTAGAGGATGGTGAAGGGTTAAGGATAGTGATAGCGTGTGCCGACTATGGGAGTTACTCCAGAGAAAATTATACAAACTGGTGTAAGTTGTAAGACGTTCATACCATCAGGGTTGATTGCGCCCTCCACGAGTCTCCTGCTGCCAGGCCTAACTACATGTACTATCGTTTCATTTGTGTCCATCATAGTTTACCCATTGTTATTGAAACTATCACTATGAGAACAAGTCAGTATCATTTTGAAATGTATACTAATCACTGACATTCTCTCTCTCTCACACCAACACACACAACACACACACACATTTAGACTCATGCTCACACAGAGTCTACAATACAATATTACATACAGCATCCTGACAAACGCAGGCACCTGTAGTATTGTGTTAATATTATATGTGGGCTGCATGAGCATTGATTTTTTTCAAGGTCGCCGCATGTTATTGTTTTAGAGCCAGTCTGTAGTCACATGCACTTGGTAGAAAGTTTCGGGCTTAACTTGAACTAATGAAGTGAAGCTGCTTTGATTTGAGCTTGAGGGGTGTAGATTCTGCGACCTAAAAGTAAGGCAAACAAGTCGATACATGTAGGGCTATAATCTTATAATATATGTTTTTAAATGAGGGGAGATGATGGTTAAGTCCTACTTATTTTCTTTGCTTTCATTTCCACTCCTTCACCTAGCAATTAATTCACCAAGAGATCACCACATTTATGGTGGACTTATTATTTCCTTCCTTTAACCTCCCCCCTCCATCGATAACCAGCCCATCGGAGATGGACGTTAAAAAGGAGGTCATGTGTACAGATTAAAACACTCTGTGTACGTTAAAGATCCCTTGGCTGTTTACAGGGCAGTATGGGCATGTGTAGTGTTCTCACCACTGACACAAGCTCCAGGTAAAGGAGCGAAAGGAAAACCAAAGATGTAGGACTTACGTGCAGCCTCCACCAACCATTCTCTCTCTTCATATAATAATTTATTATTTTTATTATATAGCTCTACATGTATCGATTCGTTGCCTTACTTTATGCGCCCCCCCCCCCCCCCACACACACACAGAACGTGATAGGAAATTGAAGGAGACTGAGAGGATGTGGGGAGGGCGGCTGAGAGGAGGGGTTAAGAGAAGGAGGGGAGGAGATTTGAGAGCAACACACAACAGTCGGGGCAGCAAACATCTCCTTCCTGCCAGTGCCATACTCTCCGAAAGACACAGATCTCAGGAGTCAAAGCAATAAATGATTCCAACAAGCAGGATCTGCACCCCCTCCTCTGTGCAGTCATGACTGCCACCTTTGATAAGATAATAGTAAGCCCTAGTAGATGTGAAGGAGAGAAAAGTTAATAATTCAACACTAATATCAATAATATATATTTGAATCGAATCCATTATATTACTATTATTACTAATATTACATAGATCCATACAATTCTTTCATTTAATTTATTATGGTCCCTTTCCATGTTGCACCTTAATAACCCTTTCCTGCCTAAGCGATCCCCCTTGACCATGTCTGTGTGCCTAACCTAGTTTCAGCTATGTTAATCCTGTGCCTAAGCAAAGGGAAATAACTCTTTTCACTACTAGACCTGTTTCAGAAAAAAAAAGATTTAGACCCCTAAATATAAATATTATCCAACAAACAATACATAAAAAAATAGGTAATTGAATATACTTACAGAAAATAATCACTTTTTATAAAGTTTTTAACCAAAATTTATTTTTAATATCCAAGTGAAACTACACAACACAAGAAAACACAACGTTTTCGAGTCTCATCCAACAATATCTTCATTGTTTATAAATGTTTTTCATGAAATTTTGAATAACATTTGCCTCCATGAAGGTGCACATTGCAAAGCGGACAACCGGTGATCGCTTCTCGAGTGCGGCCACTGGGCATTTTGCTCCCATCCTCAGCGCACTGAAAACATCTTCTTTTCCTGCCACGAATCTTGCACAGGCTATGGTCAGCACTGTATGGCCTGAGCTGCCCAGCAACAGTTGGAGCATCTGGAGCTCTTCTGGGATTGTTTCCTGGGGCAATAAGAGATTTGACCAGTTGTGTCCGAAACTGCAGATGGTTTTGAGAAGTTGAATACCGATTATCGTCATGGGCGAGCTTGCCTCATCAAAATATGTGCGAGTTGATGACGGAAATTTGGATGAGGTAGTTGAATAAATATCTGCACCATTTTGTTCCTGGTCGCCCAGCAGGATAATAAGCCCGATGTTGATCGTTGAGATCACCCGAACATGCCAGCATTGTAAGAGGACACTGGAGTGGGAATTGGTATGTCAACAGGCCCTCCTTTTGCGCGACGAGTGACAGGTGTCATTCTTGGGTTGCTGGTCGTTGATGATACATTCACCTGTCTTTTATCAGTCCACTTGACGGCAACTAATTTCCCCTTTGCTTCATCCTCACCTCCCTTTCTTCTGTCTACTGTCCTTAGGAAAGGCCAGCCCTTCCGGTTCGGCCTTATGGTACCACAGCTGTGCGTGCTTTCCTCCAGAAGGTCCTCCGCGAGCTTCACCGAAGAAAAAGTTATCATAGTACACCGTATGGTGCCTGCCGAGGTGTCCTTCAAGCATTGACTTCACCACGTCGTAACCTTGGCCATTCTCCATGATACCTGCCGTTTACCTGTATAAACTTGGAAATTTACCAAGTATCCAGTATCTGCCTCGGCACAGCACCACACTTTGAAGCCCCAGGGCGTGGGCTTGTTTTTGATATATTGGCGGAAGCTTATGCATCCAGTAAAGGCGATCATAGCTTCATCGACGCTAGTTTTTGCCAGGCTTGTACACAGATGAACATGTGCTCCTTATGTGATCCAAAGTGGCCTCACCTTGAAGAGCAGATCGAATCCAGGGGTCTTGTGGGGCGGTTGGTTTGAGTTGTCGGCGATGTGGAAGTACTGATGTACTTTCTGAAAACGCTGACGACCCCAGACATCGGCGATGGATGAATTCTCCAGTAGGAATCAGAAGACCAGTAGAGCCTTGTTTCAGGAACTTGATGGAGGCCGAAGGTAATCAGGTGTAAACGTATTTATAAATTTCATCTGCACACACAGGTTTCCAATATGGGTCATGAACGCCTTTTTGTGTCTTGTTGTTGTTTGGCATAGTGGTTCTGCCTCTTGCACAAACAGTTCAATGATGTGATCAGAAAAAAAGTTTGAAGTAATCCATAGGCTCACTATCTACACTGAGATCATGTACAGGGCCTGAAAATTCCGTGAATTCCTCCATGCTATCGGTCACATTGCTCAGAATATCACTCCAATCATCCTCATTTCTATCACTAGTATCACTATCACTAGTTCTAGAAGTAGATCTACTTCCACCATCACCATCTTCTTCGTCACTCATGTCTCCAAGATCAATATCTGATTCATCTTCTGGCTCTAAATCTTGCTCAACAATAAGGGATAGCATAAATTCGAAAGCCATTGTCTTGTGAATCACGCGGTGGATGTATAGCATGAGAAATGACGGTTTCTTTGTTTCAACGTAGTGCGATAACGAAAGTAGATAAAATTGCGCGATTTTTTCTTAAAAAGAGCTGAACCCTCGCTTGATCCGTGATTTCCGGTTCAAACCACGTCTTACGCGAGAGTTCGCTGCTATGGTCCTTTAAACGAAGGCTACCATCACTAGAGGTGCGAGTAGCACTTTTTACTACTCGAGTACTCGGTCGGACAACCGCCAACTACTCGAGCGAGTACTGAGTACTCGAACTTCTCTCGAGTTTTCGCCAAATGAAAATGTACATTATATAAAAAACATTTTTGACTGGAAGGCAATCTCAGAGTTGTGGATCAGTCAACTGAATATATGTAGACTAAACATCCATGAGTCATCAACGATTGCCCTTTTTTGGTTGGCTTTTTATTTTTTTTTTTTAAATTTTTGTTTTTTGTTTGTTTTTTTTCGGTTTTTTTCTTCTTCTCAATTTCTAAAAAAAAATGTAAGAATTAATTTTTTTTTGGTTGGGTTTTTTTTTTTTTTTTTTTCTTGGGGGGGTGGGGCGGTTTTTTCTTCTTTTTTTCTTCCTCTCAATTTCTATAAATTGTTGTTCAAAAATAGCAGCATATCAATGTGTTGCGGGAGCAGTCTTGAACGCCTTGATGATATGAGTTCATCAGCCGTGGTTTCACTTCGGAAGAGAAGTTTCAGTCCTTAGTAGATAATATATTTATATCTTCTAGGTAATCTAGATTCTAGATTCTAAATTTAGATCTAGATTTATATCTAGAATCTAGATCTAGATTCTAGTAACTAGGTCTAGAATCAGTCAGTAGGTTCCAGAGTCCTGGCTCTTCTTTTTTTTTTAGTTCTTCTAAGATTCCAGAAACAATTTTAAGCACATTTAATTTTTTTTAAATAGAAGAAAATTACTCGACCGAGTACTCGAGTAGTTGTGACACCTGTTGTGAATTACTCGAGCGAGTACTGGCGGTCTAATACTCGAGTACTCGAGCGGAACTCGAGTACTCGTACACCTCTAATCATCACCAACAGACGCATGAGGGCGCATTAGGCAGGAGGGGGTAAAGTCGCATCGAGTCGCATTAGGCAGGAGGGGTAATGTCGCATACGGTCGCAATAGGCAGGAACTAACTGACTGAGACTGAGGGATAAATAGATAGACATATATATATATATATATATATATATATATATATATAGAGAGAGAGAGAGAGAGAGAGCGAGAGAGAGAGTGTGTGTGTGTGTGAGAGAGAGAGATATAGAGATAGAGAGAGAGAGAGAGAGAGAGAGAGAGAGAGAGAGAGAGAGAGAGAGAGAGAGACAGACAGACAGACAGACAGACAGACAGACAGACAGACAGACAGACAGACAGAGAGAGACACAGAGAGAGAGAGAGACAGAGAGAGAGAGAGAGAGAGACAGAGAGATAATATCAGTTATTTATACCACACATTTCATTGCCCCCAACAATGACAAAATTCTACTGACTTGATCTCATAGTTATGAATACGATTGATCTAATCTGTGTATTTTATTTTTACAATGTTCATGAAGGCATTTTGAATCAATAACATGATGGACACAAATAAAACGATAGTACATGTAGTAGATCTAGTAATATCGTCCGTTTCAATAATAAGGGAGGGGGAAAACTATGATGGACACAAATAAAACGAGGGTACATGTAGTACTAATATTATCGTCAGCATACATATATATATATATATATATATATATATATATATATATATATATATATATATATATATATATATATATATACATATATATATACATGTATATATTTATATATATATATATATATATATATATATATATATGTATATATAATATATATATATATATATATATATATATATATATATATATATATATATATATATATATATATATATATATATATATATATGGTTAAGTCCATGACTCGGCGGTGGATAACCAATGTAATCACCACTGTCACGTGACTTGGGACAATGAATACGGAAGTGATGCATCATCACAGACCATTCAGATCAATCTTCTTTTCAGTGATAAATCTTTTATTATTATCCTAGATTGGTGTATATCTGTTTAAGTTTTACATTTGGTTTCCTTAGTTTTTCTTTCTTGAGTTTAGTAGCCTTCTCTTTCCTTTTTTGTTTGTTTTCCTGTCAGTAATCTTAAGTTTGCAATCACTAGGTGATGATCACTAAATATTTTAGCTCCTCTGTTAACTCTTGCACCCATTGTACTGTTGCTGTTACAAAAGGTTATAATTAAAAGAATTATTATCATTGGTCATTTTTCGGTTTAGCGGCGTACATTAAAGTGTGTCAAATTTGTACTAGTTTTCGGTATGGGCTTAGATCTATATTTAGAAGTTAGCCGGAAGAAATTTATTTACAATCCTTGCCGTGAAGCCCCCCCCCCCCTTGTGTGGGGGTAGGGGGTTCTTCAGGGAAAGATTGTGGATAGATTTCTTCCGTCTCAGTCTCACCTCAAAATGTAGATCTAGACTACATCTAAGCCGATATCGACGAGTACAAACAAATTCGACCCACTTTCATGTATGCCGCTAAACTATAAATTCACCCCATTATTAAATGTATTATATTATTATTTGGTCTATTTTCAATACGTGAATAGATATATTTCTAGATCTACATGTAAAGTATGTACTGCTGTGGCCTGCCAATTCCCGCCATAACTACTCGACTACCCGGATCGATGTGACCTCGACGATTATTGATACATGAAATAGCTACATGTGCTTCAAATCTTGGAATCGAGTTTGATCTCCGTACCCACCCCCCCCCCAAGAAAAAAAACAACAAAAAACAAAAATAAAATCAAAACAAACAAAATAAAAACAAAAACAAAACAAAAATAAATCAAAACAAAACAACAAGCAAATAAACTAACTCCGAACAAATACACGATTTTTAAATCCAATCTTCTTCCATTTAGACTAACTCAATTTTCTATTCTAGGATTTATTCAGCATTTTAGAATATTTGTCAATGACATTTGCAGAAAATTAGAGAATCTTACTAAGTCCTGCATTATTCCCACTTGACTACAGCAACGAAATATTATATTTCGGTTGGGATTAGACCAGATCTAAGCATTAGCACTGAGGACTTCAAAAGTATAGCAAACATAGGTCTACTATATTAAGATTAATTGAAAAAACAAAACAAATTATATCAGGCGCGATGACAGTAATAGTCATACTACTTAGAGATTGAGTAAGCCAGCCATGAAGAGAATAATAATTAAAAAAAAAAAAAGAATAATAATATGGGAATCGACTTCTGAGTTACTGCAACTCTGATCGATTCCAATATCGATTCGGTTACTTATGTGATCGGTGTTCGGCGTTCGGCGTTACTAGTTTAGTCATCAACATTCAACACTTTGTCAAAGCATAAATAAACCACAGCAAGGCTGTTTTGAACTTAAACACATAATTTGCTCGTGACCAAGAATCTACATCTATAGGAGCTGATCAAATTCTGGTGAGCATTGTAAAGAATGATGCATAATGCTTAAGAATAATGGAGGAATGATATCTAGCTCTAGGTTCCATCCATATTTAGAATAGACCTAGATCTCTAGATAGATTTAGATTATCTTCTAGCTCTAGGTGGCAAGTTTCACAAAAATGGGACCCAGTGATAACTTGAACTCTTCAATTAATCTTTCTCAAAGTCTAATTCATGAATCTTCATAACATTTGGTCCATGTATAGCTTTGACATCACAGATATAAAAAAACATAAGATTGTGAAATTTGCTTTCAATTTGTGTTTGTGAATATTTTTTGGGTGCAAACGGCAGGAATTGAGACTGCTGGCATTTCCCTCTTTTTAATAAGTCCTTTTCACCATAATGTAGGTGAAGCCAACAACCTTTTATTCTCTTTTCTTCAATTCCATGTGAAAGCGCACTGTTTTGTGATCTGGAGTGAAAGAAAACGTATTCCTACGACCATTTATCCTGTAAAAGACAACAACAGAAAAATAGGTAACTCTAAAAATGAGAGAGAGAATATCATGAGACTACTAGCGGTCTGCGTGACCTACGATCGAACAAATTTTATTTTTTATCGATCTGGGTTCTAATAACGGTAATATTGCGTCGAGCTATTTTCTCGTTCATCTTGAGAAATCATGAAATTGTTGTTTTTAAATTGTCTGATCGGCTTTGCGGAATATTTTGTCTTTGTATGTCTCCTTATGACTGCCCGCTGTTGTGCGCATAAAAATGTAGACGATGAGCGATCATCAGAAAGGAGTCTGATCAGGTTAGATTCGGTTGCATTAGTAAAACATGCTTTGGCTTGTAGTGAGTGAAACTTATGTAAGTCTGCCAATCAATAGGCTATCATGATTTATTACGTTCTAATAAATAAAGACGAGATAATTGGTAATACGGGAGGTTTAGAAGTCCATTATAACGATAGTGACTCTCGTCTCCACTATGCACAGATTTCTTCGCATAACAATACAATATTACTAAAAACGCATTTAAACGAGAGAGAGAAAATAATACTAATAGCACAGGTTCAAGTAGATTTGTTAGCCACCGCTCCCATCCCACCCCATATTCCGCGAAGCAATTATCAATCGATAAAGACACAAGTTTGCGATTATCTAGTGGGGCGCTCTATGTGACTGGATAGGAGGAGGGGGATGATGATGGGACTATGGCATGTACGTGGGGGAAAAGAACCATTGTCGGCAATAAAGCGCTTTCTTTTCGGTTAGGGTTTTGTTGCTGGTGTCTTTCTTCCTTTTTCCCCTCTCTCTGCAAATGTCGGCCTATAGGTACCGCATTCTCACTCGTTATATAAGTCGTGAAGTTTACCATACCGGTTTTAGCAGAATGGCACACACAATTAACACGTAATAAGGATAATTTAAAGGCGTACAATCGCAGAATTTTACAAAATAACGGGACATAAAAGCATCGGTTTTCATCCATCCACACGATCCGGAACGCGTGAGTCATTTGATCAACGGTAAAGCACCGGCCGTCTCAGGAAACACATCTTACTGAGAACTCTCCAAACCAGATGCCCAAGCGTTGCGTCACTAAATAAACGCCAGGGAAACCTCGATCGACTGACCTGTGCAGTGCCGTGTAACATTGCGTCACTGGCATTGGACTTTCACAGTTATGCCCCTTGACTGAAAAGCATGGCTTTTAAAAGCTAATTTATTCGCCTCACAGTCCTTTGCTATCTCTTAAAGTCGTATATCTGAAATCCTCAGGTTCTAAGGTTTAACGTGGTATAAAACACTTGTAAGAAATATGACATGTTAATTTTAGCAAAAGAGGGAAATGGAGATGGACCATTTTGTGAAACCTGCTAGGTAGATTCTAGACTAGATCTCGAATCTACATCTAAAGCTATTGAAGATGGTGTAACATCAATTTGGTTATAACACTAATCTAGTCAGTTCTATTAAATGTGTCTGTCAAAAGTTCTCTTTATTTCAATCAAAAATTCTGGGAGAATCGCACCTTAGCACTGCCAAGATTTTCACCTCAAACACGATTACAAACCCAGTTTATCCTCGATACTGGGCATAGTCCCGATAGCCCTCTCTCATTCTCCTTGCTATGTCGATCGACAGAGCACCACTCGACGTGTTATGAAGGGCCTATGACTCACGTTCTCCTGTCATCGCCCTGTTATTACTCCCACTTTAGCAACGCTGACTATGGTAAACGAAGTCAAAAATAAACTGTTGCAGTGCTTAAGGGGGGGGGGCAGCTGAATCTCGAAGATTGGGTCAAAAGTATCGAATTTGAGATTTTATCATTTTCATATATATGTTATGACTCTTCTAGAACCCATCTGTAATAGTACAAAACATGAAAACTATTTATAAATGAGGTTTTTAGCCCTCTTAACATGCTGCCCTAGAACAAAAATTTATACATTTTATCAAAAATATAATAAATTTGCTCATCTTTGGTCCTAATTTTGAAAATGAAACGGGAGTGAATGGTTGTTGTGCATAGTATCGATGTAAAGGGAAGTTCCTCTCCCTTTGATATATAGTAGATGTGGTATCGATGCTACAACACCATGAGCCCCTGTTCATGATACTTTCCATACCTAAGGCCGCTTTCACACCAAAGAGGCGAGTGGCAGGTGGCAAGTGACAAATGGCTAATGACACGCGACATGGTGGTTACATTCATTTCAAGATGTCCTCATCAGATGATGATGCTGATATAATTGCTCTGATCGGTTTTGTAATTGCCAGAAGGAAACGTAAAAAGAAGAAGAGGTGTTTGGTACATCCATATCTGAGAGAAAATGTTGGGATTCACAGTGTTTATGTTGTTTCAAGCCAGCTAAACCTGCATCCAGAGAAGTTTCAGCAGTTCTACCGTATGCGTAAAGAAACTTTTCACAATCTGGTATCCATTGTAAAGCCTTTATTGAAGCGGAAAGATACCAATTACCGAAGATCTGTGAGCGCAGAAGAACGACTTCTCATATTTCTAAGGTAAGAAAGGATACACTATGTCGTGCATCCAGTAATGATTAGACATAAGTCACACAGGTTATTCCGTGGATATCCCTAATTATGCCCCCATATCGATAGATCAGGGGCATATAGTTTTTGTCCTGTCTGTTCGTTTGTCCGCTAAAACTTTGGCCATAACTTTGGAGTGGTAGGTGATACGGCTTCCATACGTTACATGTGCATTCCTTGTGGCAAGATCTTTCCATTGATACCAAAATGTTAAACCTTGTGACCTTGACCTGGGAAATTGATTTACTTTATTAAAAAAACTTTAACCTGTTCGTTCCCGACGCGTTTGTCTGCGACGGGGACATCAGTGTTTCACAAGCACATCCCTTGTATTTGCTTAAGAAATTAAAATAAAACATACATACTATAGCCCAGCAACTGAGAGACAGGTTATGTGAACATTTTTTAGATACAAGAAATCACAATTTGATGCATGTGTCTGATAAAAATTACCGAACATTTTTTGTACCCATGTCTCATTTTATATGTGAATAATAAACAAAGAGTGATCAGAAATATTTCAAAAACATATTATTTCTAACTTATTATTTTTGATGAATAACTAATGAGTTGCTTGGTTGCTTGGTTAAATAATTGGAAAATTGTAATTGGACATACCTGTCGAGGAAAAACTCTGGGCAATGTAATATTGAATTCTTCACTATCTTCCAGAGGAATGTTGTATGTTTGAGAAGTTGAAAGAAACTGATCCTGTCTTGTCTGCGCATGCGTGACCGAGGTGACACGTCACACGCCAAAAAAAAACTGGCTCGTCCGATCCAGGGTGGCATACAAGTGTCACGTTGCACATGATATGTGTCACGCCACTCCTGTGTGAAAGGTTTCTCATATTTCCACAGATGCTTTTCAAGTGGCATGCCATGTGCCACGCCACCTGCCACTTGTCTCTTTGGTGTGAAAGTCGACTAAGACTAAGAATTTCAGATGACATCAGCTGTTATACAGTTTGACCTGACCTCTGAACTCTCTCGGTCAAGGTAATGTCACCGCGCATGCGTACTGCATGGATATCGCAGGTCAAATGGTGTAGGCGTATGCGCAGGCGTTCCGTATATGTCTGTTGTTTGTATACAAACTCCTTGCTTTCGTTTTGATTTCTCTGCCTAGTGCAAACATGTTTACGATTGATTGCGCCTGAGCAGCTAGTCGTCGCCGTTAGTTTTGACGGAACATAGATGACGAGGGGCCTTTGTCTCTTATTGGAATTGGATGTGCCATCGATAGCCTCACTGGTTTCGTAGTTGATGCTCACGTCGTTAGTGCCTTCTGTCAAACATACATGACAACTGGAAAGTGGCAGAAGGCTTTCCTCAGAATGTAATTATTTTGTGAATGGATTACCCTAATATATGGCAAATATACTCCTTATTAGATACTATCCATAACATGCAATAAAATTTTGAGCTTTTGAGTTGCGGAAATATAAAATTGCGTTTTTCTCAACACATGTTTTTTTGTATACTTTTCGCTAAAAGTAAAAAAATTACACTTTGGTTTGAATCAAATTTGGTATATAACTTCTTTATATATGCGCCTAGTTTTTATAAGAGGCGTTTTAGGAAATAATTGATAATAGTGATGTTATTGATGATTTAGTGTAACAAATTGGTGTTTTGGGATTTTGAAAGTTGATTTTTTTCCATATTTTCTTTCTCAGTACCAAAATATCAAAATTCTGATCTAATACAGCCAAGGCAGTGATCTTTGCTACCTGTGTCTCAAATTTAGTTGATTTTCCATGGTAATATTAATAATACTTTGGAAAACGTAATCAAAATCCAACATGGCCACTGTTACCATGACAACCAAAAATTCAAGCGACAAAAAAACTATTCCATCTCAATCACAGCATGATACCCTTTGTATGTGTGAAGTATGAACGTTTTATGTCCAATATTGAGTATTTTGCTTCTTGGCTGTAGTCCCGTCCCTTAAGGGGGGGGGGGCGGGGGGGACGGCCTGAATCTCGAAGATTGGGTCAAAAGTATTTATAAATGAGGTTTTTAGCCCTCTCAACATGCTGCCTTAGACCAAAAATTTACACTTTTTATGAAAAATATGATAAATTTGCTCATCTTTGGTCCTAATTTTGAAGATGAAACGGGAGTGAATGGCTGTCGTGTATAGTATCGATGTAAAGGGAAATTCCTTTCTCTTTGATATATATAGTAGATTTGGTATCAATGCTTTCCATACCCAAGACAAAGAATTTCAGATGACATCAGCTGTTATACAGTTTGACCCGACCTCTGAACTCTCTCGGTCAAGGTAATGTCACCGCGCATGCGTACTGAATGGGTATTGCAGGTCAAAGGGAATCGACGCATGCGCATTCGTTCCGGATATGTTTGTTGTCTGTAAACAAACTCCTTGCTTTCGTCTTGATTGCTCGGTCTAGTGCAAACGTGTTTCACGATTGAGTGCAATTTGTTTTTCAAGTTTGTTCTATATTCTGGTTATTTTTTATGAATTTGCTGACAATGCCTCGATTTTCGCGAAAAGCTCGAAACAATAATCTGGCTAAAGCCAAGAAACAGCGTTGGACCGAGGATTCAGGAGACATTCCCTCTCAGGAAGCAACTGAATCTGACTTGGGATTGGAACCATCCACCAGCTCTGGAACACGTGTTGGTTCCCCATCATGCTCTAGGTTTGGGCTTAGAGAATCTAGATCTAGCTCTAGTTTTTCATCCCCGGAGCGTTTGGATATCCCCATCAGTGAACTGTCATTCAATCCTCCTTCACCAGTTCATCGTTCTAAGACCAGGTTTGAGAAGAAGCTTGCCGTGGTCAATGAACAACATGACGAAGATGACACTGGCACCATGGACTCAACCGGTCGCCTCACCAATACTATTTGTGAGCTTAGCATGCTGACATCGTTTGTGTCGCTTTTTCAGTGCCCTCAGATTGGTTGCACGTCTAAATTGAAATGCCGCGTCAAAGTGCAAAGGATTCGCTGTGTGCCTCGAGGCCTTCTGCCGCAACTGTGATTGCATTGTGGCCTCCACATATACGTCGCATGTCGACACGTCAGCATCAGGGCACCCTAAGCCTAACACAGGAGTTGTTGTAGCCTGCCTCAAGAGCGATATGGGACCCCACAAACTTGCTAATTTCTGTGAGATACTCTATGCCATCCCTCCACAAGAAGACCTTCATGAAGCGTGCCGAAGACATCTACGGTCTCAATGTAGAAGTGTCACAACATAGATTTAATAAGGCAGTAGCTGTGGTGAAAACAGAACATCAACGGCAGCTGGATATCACCATCGACAACACTGAATTGCTAGACATCGCCGTTAGTTTTGACGGAACATGGATGACGAGGGACCATTCGTCTCTTATTGGAATTGGATGTGCCATCGACAGCCTCACGGGTATCTTAGTTGATGCTCACGTCGTTAGTGCCTTCTGTCAAACATACGCGACAACTGGAAAGTGGCAGAAGGCTAATAATCCTCATCTGTACGACGCATGGCTTAGAGAACACCAAGAGGAAGGCTGTAACATCAACTACACAGGTGAGTTTTATTTGATTACCGAATGATAATTTCTTATTACAAATTACTTTTTTCTAGCAGTTTTATTTGTTTACCGAATGATAATTTCTTATTACAAATTGCTTTTTTTAGCCGATCAATTGAAATCTACACGCGAGGAAGATTTATGGCTCTGGAGGGGAGGCACTGTTATTATAATTGTTTGATTTATTTGATCATTACATTATTAGGATTATTGCTTTTGTCATCGTCATCTATTTTTTTCTTTTTCCGTACAGTTATCATTATATTAAGAAAGTCAAAGCTCACGGTTGGGTGTAAAACTAGACTTATATCAAAGAAATAGAAACCAATTTACTGTTGTCACGTAATAAGAGTAAACAAATTATTTTTACACAATTGATAATTCATGGCATCCGTATCATAGACAAATCTGTTGTAAGCATGTTGCCTAATTCGATGAAATTAGGCAGTCACGACGCAATGCATAATATCATTGTATTTTTAGTGTGTAGTTGCAATTTGATCTCCTTATTCCCTTTGTTTGTACGTCATCTTTAGGTATATCGGACATGATGGAAGCTGTAGTGGCAGAAACCCTGTGCGGAGATCGGTGGACCTGCACCAGCTACGCTACACGACATTTGTTGGAGACGGTGACTCCAAGGCCTTCGACAGAGTCTGCAGGGCTGAGCCATATGGACCAGATGTGGCTATTATAAAAGAAGAGGGCATGAACCATGTTTCAAAGCGACTCAGTACAGCCTTACGGAATTTAGTTCAGGACTGCTCCAAGAAGGGTTCGTAAATTTATTTCTTTATATACACAAACAGAATGAATCCATGGGCTTCATAACCTTTCTTCAAAAGAAAAAAGTGTAACTCTGTCTCAAAACGCTAACCATAAATTTTCAACTACACAATGACAACCACCTGAATTATTTGACAAACATTAATCAACCTCAAGCCATTTGGGTTTTTTTTTGGTTTTTTTTTTTTTTTTTATTGTACTGAACTATTTTGTTTCTAACGTAGTTGATTTGTTCACATTTGCATTTTCTGTACCGACTGATCGTCAGTTTTGTCTCGTTTGTTTTTTATTTGTTGATTTTAGTTAGGCTTGTTTCGAAATGTTTCATATAAAAGTTTACTTATATAAACAATGTTTTCTGACGAGTCGGTTTATAGCGTATATGCTTGATATTTATCTTATGCTTATTGTTATTCCATACTTCCTTCCGTACAACACTCGGCGGAAGGAAGTATGGAAGCCTTACCGGCAATGCCATAGACAAACTGTGTAAGTATTATGCCAGAGCTATCCGTTGGCACGACAACACTGAGGACATGAAGACAGCAATTTTAGCCAGCTTGTACCATGGCTACTCCACGGACGATAACCCTCAGCATCAGTACTGTCCACCTGGCACCAACTCCTGGTGCTTCTACAAGAAGGCCATCGCCCAGGGCATATTTCCTGGCCAGCATAAGCTCCGTATCCATACTCCACTGGATTACGACCGCCTGCATCAGCATGTTTGCCCCATTTACCAATGTCTGACAGGTGATGATCTTCTACGCCGATGCAAGCTAAACGCAGCGCAGAATGCCAACGAAAGTCTTCACCATGCCATCAGGGCAAAATGCAACAAGACCCTCTGTCACTCGGCACCTCATGTCACATTTTCTATGCTCTCGGCTGTTGCCGAATTCAACTTTGGAGCCCGATTTGCTGATGATTTTAATTCCTACTATGGTATCCAGGCAGGGGAGGACACCCGTAGACTTCAGCAAGTACGACATCAGAAGCGACTCTCACGAAGTCTCAGCACAGCCGCTGGAAAGGAGAAAGCCCGCAAAGATATGAGGAAGCAAGCAACAAAGAGAGCAGAAGAGGATGCTATCAAGGACATGGGAGACTTGGGATATGGAGCAGGGAAGTATTAGTATTAGAATTTTTAGGGCCGTCTACTTTTTTCTTTGTTGAATTATATGCTTCATTCTCATGACTTTTCCTCCTCAGAATGTAATTATTTTGTGAATGGATTACCCTAATATATAGCAAATATACTCCTTATAACATACTATCCATAACATGCATAAATATAGACATTGTGCAATAAAAGTTTGAATTTTTGGGTTGAGGAAATACAAAATTGCGTTTTTTTTCAAAACATGTTTTTTGGTATACTTTTCGCTAAAAGTCAAAAACTTACGCTTAGATTTGAACCAAATTTGGTATATCTTCTTTATATGTGTGCCTAGTTTGTATAAGAGGCTTTTTGGGAAATAATTGATGATAGTAATGTTATTGGTGATTTAGTGTAAACAATTGGTGTTTTGGGGATTTTGAAAGTTGATTTTTTTCAATATTTTTTTCTCAGTGACTAGATCAAATATCAAAAATCCGATCTAATACAACCAATGCAGTCCTCTTTACTACCTGTATCTCAAATTTCGTTGACTTTCTGTGGTAGTATTTTGACTTTTTAGCGATTTGAAAAACATAAACAAAATCCAATATGGCTGCTGTTACCATGGCAACCAAAATTTCAAGCGACAAAAAAACTATCAAGCGACAAAAAAACTACTCCATCTTAATCACAGCATGATACCCTTTGTATGTGTGAAGTATGAACATTATATGTCCAATATTGAGTATTTTGCTTCTTGGCTGAAACCCCCCTTCCCTTAACTCTTTGTTTCCGGAACAACGCTCAGAGCGTTGTTTGGGAACGTGCGTTTTTTCGAAACCGCTCCCAGCGTTCGGCCGATAGCCCTATGTTTTGTTTCGCTCCGAAGTCCAGTGAAACATTTTAACTATTTCCCCAGGCTAATATCGAAGCTAGAATATCTGAGCTTGTTCAGTTGTTGATTTACACCAGCTGATTGTTGTTTTGTCAAAAAACGTAAATTTTTATCGGATTTTCTGCAAATTTTTATGTGTTTACATTGGATTCTGTGATTTTATAATGGCGTCGCCGTCATCTTGTTCACGATCCCTCCCTAAAAGACTAACAGCGCTTCAGGCAGCTCGTTTATTTGAAAGATTGAATGAAGAAAGTGAAAGTAGTAGTTCTGGTGAGGAAGAGGAAGAAATAGGTGGAGCTAGGGATCTCGATTTAGAGTTTACTGGGCCATTATCTAGATCTAGTTCCAGTGACGAGGAAAGTGAAAGGGGGCGTCACCCCAACCAGGTCCTAGTCAAAGTAAGAGGCCTAGAGTGCAAGCTAGCTCTGGATCTAGATCTACTCCATCAGTATCAGAATGGACAGAAAGAAGTAGATCAGATTTACTGAATAGACTTCCAGCACTCAGATTTCTGCCAAAAGATGGGAAGCAGCCAGGGGTCAATGCTCTCATTATAAATGAAACCTCAACAGTGTTGGACTGCTACCGGGTCCTTATCACGGACGATGTGTGTGATTCTCTCATAAATAGGTATGCTGAGGAACAGATGATGAGGAACACACCAGCAAGAAGGAGATCATGCTATAGATCTTGGACACCAATAACAAATCATGAACTTCTCAAATTTTTTGCCTTTTCAAACTCGATGGGCTTGGATCCATGTCCATACGTGCGAGACTATCACTCTATGGAAAAATCTATGTACACGCCGTTTTATCATGAAATGTTTGACAGAGAACAACTTGAAGTAATTTACCACACAATGCTTCATGTTGGAGAGCCTGATGCAGTAGGAAAGAATAAAACAGAACCATTTGTAAATCATCTGAGACAAATTCAACGAGGCTTTTACTCCATATCCAAATGTAAGCATTGATGAAATGATAATAGGTTGGAAAGGGAGATGGAAATATAAACAGTTCAATGCTTCAAAACCACACAAATACCATATAAAGAGTTTCGGTTTAGTGGACTGTAGCACTGGGTATGTGTTGAATCTCCTCACATACTATGATGCTGACACATCTTACGATCCTGATACAGACAATGATGGACATGGTAGAAACACAGTGAGAGTTTTTGAGACGCTATTGAAGCCTATTGGAGTTGGATATCATATCTTTGCAGACAGATATTACATAACTAGAGTCTTGGTGGATGAGATGCTGAGAATGAAGCATTACTACATGGGCACGCTCCAAACCAATCGAATTGGTTTTCCTGCGGAACTAAAAGTAAGAGGGACAACACTTGAGCATCTTCAATCCAAATACTGGATGTCTCTTGAAAACAAAATACTCTGTCTGGCCTACAGAGATAAAAAGGCAAAAAAACAAGTCATGCTCGTCTCTACCAATGGAAAAGTTGATGAACCGGTAGACAACGGAGATGCGGTGAAGCCATCGGTAGTGATGGACAACTTCAGCATGAACGGATGTGACAAGGCCGATCAAATGCTTGGCTACTACAGCCTACAAAATAGGAAATAAAAAAACGGTGGAAGAGAATTTTCCATTGGATCTGTGAGATAGCATGCGTAAATTCGTACATCCTGTACTGTCTCACACGACCTGACCATAGCAAAAAATACGATTGAAGAAATTCAAATAAATGCTGATCAACCAACTGTGCGAGGCTGCCTCAGCCATCACGGCTGACAATCCTGAAATTCAGCAACCTTCTAAGAAGAGGGTCGTACAAGATCTAACCCTATTCAGCGCCTTGAAGGAGCCACTCACCTGGTTTCATACATTCCTAACTACAGGCGTTGTCGGGTATGCAGCACACCCGCAAACGTCAAACGCACCAATTTTATATGCAAGGGATGCCCTGATATGCCACACCTACATTCGAAACATTGTTTTGAGAGATGGCATACTGATCCTCACTTGTAAGATTGTCTTACCCTTGCTTTGTACATAGATATAATATATATATATATATATATATATATTACTGTTTGATAGCTTGTTTTCCTGACTTCACCATTTTTCGGAGTGTTTTTTATGGATTGATTGGCTCGACAAACAAAAAAAAAAAAAAATCATAACTTTCTTAGTTGTCAATATATTTCACTTATGTAACTTTCTCCTGATTTGGATTTACTTCACCTTTGATGATATAGATCCCATGAACTCACTTCTCAAGTCTTTTGAAAACAAAACTTCTTTTGCATGCTACATACCTCATGTCTGTTCCATAGGCATAAAGCAATCACAGAAATATTCTGCATTCAATTATGAACATTTTGATGCATAATAGTTGTATTTTTGTTAAGTTTTGAGGTATGTCAGGGGTGGTTACTTTAGGCTTGTTCGAACATTTTTCGCTCACTGAAAAAAAATTAATTCCGGCAGACTTGTGAAAAAATTCCGGAGACAAAGAGTTAAGTGGTAGTAATAGTAGGGAGACGACTTGGGCTAGGCAAGCAGGGCTTCGAGTCGTCCACTTAAGCTTCGCTGACCATTGTATTTGTAAACGAAGTGAAAAATACGGCTGCCGTTATTCTCACCCGGGCTGAGAATAAACCGGATATTATTCTCAGCCGGGTAACACAATATTATATTACGTACTTTTATGTAGATACTTAATTTTAATTTAAGCTAGATCTGGACTAAGTCTAGAGAGACCTACCGGTAGTAGTATAATGATATTTTAGCATTACTGCCCCTGACTTTTTCTTATGCGGTGCCTGCTTATTTAGGTGGGGGTGTTTTATTTATGTTTATTGCTGTTTTTGTTTTGGTAAGTCTTTTTAATTACCGTACAATAATGTACGTCATGGTTTCCTGTACGTTGTTTTCTTTTGTTTTTTTAATTACAATGTACGTCATGGTATCCTCAACGTTTTTGCTTATGTTCGTTTTCTTTCCTTATTAGTATATTAGACATCTAATTAATACTATTATTAATAGTATAGCCTGATCTGGGTTTGTTTGTGTTCTCCCCCCCCCCCCCCCCCAACCGGGTTTACGGGCGGTTTGGACAACCTAATAGTACTAATACATGTAGTAATACTACGAAGGAGCCACAGTGGAGTGAAGTCAAAGGCGAAATATGACAATAAGTGACAACTCCACTAATAAACACGTGACGTTTCGGGTGTAACCCTTCGTCAGACAACAAACGAGAAATATTTAGAATCTAGATCTAAGTAATACCTCCGGCATCACACAATATGCACTTTTTGCGTCACGCTCTCTCTCACATCGTGAGCACTACTATACTATAATAATATTAATAATACTAATACTAGAACTACGTAGAACTCACTTCTAATTGTGGTTGATCTAAAGAGGAGAAACTGACCTTTCCATTTCCATTCTTACATTTATCCTATTTTTTCGTTCTTGTTTCCCATACTCACACGTCTCTCTCTCCCTTTCTTTCTCCCCTGCCTGTTCTCTCTCTCTCTCTCTCTCTCTCTCTCTCTCTCTCTCTCTCTCTCTCTCTCTCTCTCTCTCTCTCTCTCTCTCTATTTCTCTCATTCTCTATTTCTCTCATTCTCTCTATCTCCTTCTCACCTTTTATTACTTACTTATTTTCATATTTTTATTTCATTCTAGATCTGAACCTTCCACTCTCGCTCTTTTTTCACACCCCCACTGCTACGTTTCTTAACATCACTGTCTTTTTCTTTCGTTCTTTCTCCTTTATGTTTTTCTTCTGACATTATATTGTGTGATGCCGGAGGTATTACTCAGATCTAGATTCTAAATATTTCTCGTTTGTTGTCTGACGAAGGGTTATTATACCCGAAACGTCACGTGTTTGCTCTGTCTTTATTAGTGGAGTTGTCACTTATTGTCATATTTCGCCGTAGTAATACTAGAACTAGTAGTAGTAATACTAATAGTAATAGTATAGTAATTGAGTCAGTCAGTAGTCAGTACAAAACTCATCTTCACGGGTGACTGAGCCAGCCTCGCCTCAAGGCACTTTTTGCGTCACGCTCTCTCACATCGTGAGCACTACTATACTATAATAATATTAATAATATAATACTAATACTAGAACTACGTAGAACTCACTTCTAATTGTGGTTGATCTAAAGAGGAGAAACTGACCTTTCCATTAATTGATGTGTGTGAAACTGGGTCAATTGTGCTGGCCCCCCTCTCCTTCCTTCCTACAGTAGTAGTAGTAGTTACTACTACTACTACTACTACTACTACTACTACTACTACTACTACTACTACTACTACTACTACTACTTCTTCTACTACTACTACTACTACTACTACTACTACTACTACTACTACTACTACTACTACTACTACTACTACTACTACTACTACTACTTAGTAAGTATTTCGTCCAAAATTATCTTACACTTACATTTACATGTCATATAAACAAATTTGGTATCAAACTGCGCAGGATGACAATTTCTATCCAAATGCAATGGATCAGACTATCATATCAGTTGCAATTTTATTGTTTCCGGGAGGAAACTTCAATCAACCCTATTGGTTCTAGTTATACACGGTTGGAAAGGGCTTGAATGGAACTGTCAGCTGGTGTCTGTTATTGTTATGTTACGGTACTACATTTACAATGCATAGAGGGAGTGGGGTGAATTACGTTGAAAATAGCGGTATCGCATGCCTCGCATGTCGACGCACTGGGTTTACGGGCGGTTTGGACAACCTAATATTCTAATTTAATAATAATAATAGATCTAATTGTGTCGACTCATACTCATACGTCATAGCAAACTCGACACTGCGGAGAGGGGAGGGAGAGCGAAAGTTGTTTGCTCCCCCTGAACCCCCTACACTTTCCTTATGAAGATGATAAAACTGGGAAACAGAACCGGTAAGGGGGTAAAATAATACTATTCTTATTATTCCCCGCTATCAGGAAACGTGAATTGAGTTGTTCAGTATTTTTAAGAAGGCAGACACAAGGAGTATAAATATGTTTATATCAATGCAGGGCGGGCAAGGCCCCCCCCCCCCTGAACTCTCAACTCAGGATAAAGTACGAAAATCTATTAAGAAGAATTTATCTCTCTAGTCTCGTTCCTGGAGTTAGGCCTAGCCTAGAGGAGAGAGAACAACTGAAAAGATATGTAGAGTAGGCCTCACGGAGTGGCGAGAATGTGATCGCACTTCAGCACCGCCAAGTGTCCAACGGTCATGTCAGTAATTTTTTGTCAGACTTGGTCACAGGCGATTGGGATCAGTGAGAAATGAGAGGAGAGGGAATCCCGTACACTATCACTATCAGTATCACGGTAGGCTGGTCTGCTTTGCGGTCAGTCGGAATGAGTCGGCGAGAGAGTGAACTTCCTTACCTTCATGTAGGCTACCGTTTTGAAGTAGGTTTTAGTTTTAATGTTAACCATTAGTTCAACATTATCGTTTTGTTCGCTAGTGACTAAAAATTCACCTACCGTCTTTTTGTCCAATCTCCTTGATTGTTTTAACCAAATCTCTCCCTCAAATTTGAGGCCAAATGGCTCTGGGGGTTGGCAGCTATGTACTGCTGCTGCTACACTCTATTTGATTTTTGTTTTTCAAGGTCGCCTGGTAAGAAAGTAAGGGTTTGAACTGTGAATGAAAGTGAAGCTTCCCTGATTAGAGTAAGTAAAGTTCCTTCAGAGCCAATTAAACTCATGGAGCCGGAGCTTATCCCGGTTTCTATAGGGTGCAACTGAACAGATGACAACAACCTCCTCTTGATACAAGTTGCAGGGATGGGGATCTTCGGGATTTTTGGCACATTGGAGCACCTGTGTTTTTGTGTCATTCTATATAGACACAAGCACAAGCCGTCCGGGAAGACATAAATCTAAGTCTAATTAGCACGGATGTCCCAAACACAGAGTGAGTGAGTGAGTGACTGCAGCATCGTTTATCGCCGTTCAGCGAGAGAAAGACAGAGCAAGGAGAGAGAGTGAAAACAGTGGTACTGGTGGATGCCTAGTAGTAGTGGGACCAGTAGTAGGAGTAGTAGTACGTCTACAGACCTTTACGATTCAAGAATTCCAAGTTCGATGGTCCGTTTTTCGTTGTGTTTTATTTATAAATAATTATGCCTCATTTACAATTTACAATTGGTTTTGCCCTTTTCAAGTGGGTTAAAGCCCATGCAGGCTGGGCATTTCTGCTCCATGCTTATATTAGAAAGATGCAATCTCTCTCTCTCTCTCTCTCTCTCTCTCTCTCTCTCTCTCTCTCTCTCTCTCTCTCTCTCTCTCTCTCTCTCTCTCTCTCTCTCTCTCTCTCTCTCTCTCTCTCTCTCTCTTTCTCTCTCTCCAGTGGGGGCTACTGCTAGGTTCTCCTTCTTTCCTTTTCCTCTTATTTCATCTTTAATATGTGCTGTTTTTCTCTCACCTGAGATTAAGCATATGTAAAAGGGGGTCAAATTCGATAAAATAAACAACCAAGTCCACTCCAACTGACATCCACACCCTTTACCAATCACGCCCGTAAAGGAGATAACTTACACATGTTGACATTTTTTTAAAACTACCATTTTTTAGTATTGCATTGTAGGTAGCCATTGTTGAGATAGATAGATAGAGAGAGGGGGGGGGGCGTACTTGAAGAGAACATTAGAGAATATTATAGTTGTAGTAAAATGTTCTGGAGGGAAGTAAAGTGACTGCAGAGTAATAAAAGCTGTGGAAGAAAGTAAGAAAACATGATGGAAATGAGTGACTGAGGATGAAGAATGTTTGGTGCGAAGACGTGGATTTGATTGTAAAGAAATGAAGATATAAACTAAAAGAAGAGATGATTCAATTGTTTTCGTCTGTTCTTGGGTTGTTTTTTAAATTGGGTTTGTGTGTGTGTGTTTGAGTAATTATTTGGCTAGAGCCTATCAGGGGGAGGGATGGGGCACACCTTTTTAATAACTGCTATGAGATCTGTAACTTGCACAACATGCACATGGCACCTGGGCAATTTTCTCTGATGTTTTATAGAATCAGAACATGAAAAGCCTGCAAGACTGAAATAATGGCTTGAAATATTTTTGAAAAATATACCCATAGATCTATAGGTAGTTACCATACAGGAGTCGAAACCCTGCCTTGCCAGTCCAGCAATGTACAACTACAGGATTATGATAATACTCTCTTGAATTTTGATATTAAAAAGTTGGCATGTCTGATAACAGGTGTTTTTATATTGTGCCTTTTTCTTTATATGTCTTGTACATGTATTTAAAAGTAATGCTCTTACGTAATGTTATTTGAAATTTTAAAGGGGGCTTGTCCCCATCCCTGAAGTTCTTACTACCAAGCTAGTGCTTGTACCTATTTGCGCCTAGGTCAAGTGGGGAACACTGGACCTAGTTTTGCAATGATTCGACCCGGGACATCATGATCCCAGGTCTGACACCTAACACTACACTTCTGATTTTAGCTTAGTAGTAATATTTGACAATAAGCCTCAAAGCTCATTAACAAATGCTGAGTTTCCCCCTCTGTTTCCCCCCTCTTCTTTAACTTCTTATTTTGAATGATAAACTATATATGAGTGTTTTTACCTTTCGTCTTGTGGTCATGAATTTTGTTATGAAAGTCCTGAAAAAGTCTGGAATTTTGTCTGCTTCCTCATTTAACACTGCACGAAAAACACGAATCAGCCATTTAGTCTAGGCAAAGTGAATAGCAAACAGACAGTGTGTAATGAAATGTGTAGCTCCATACAGGTTATTACTTCTATCACCATCCTTGCCGTTCAGTTTGCGATACCGATCGATAAACTACTTTCGATCCATGCAGATTTTTCCTGATTGAGGTTGAGATACACATCGGCTGCCTGCGCCATTGCTGTGGATTCACGAGGTTGTGTTGTGTGCACTGGATTATGTATGTCTAGCAGTTCTTTTTATGGCACTGCTTGTCATGTCCACCTTCAGAGAATAAGTAATGTGATGGTCTATATATCTATCTTTATACACACATATATATTAAAGTTTGGTTTTATCATCACGCTCATTCATCAGCCTGAATGATGCACTTGAAAGTTGAAAGAGATTTTCATTCTTTTTTTTTTTTGCCTCCTTTTCCGAGCCCTGATGTAGCAAACTGGTAAGTTTTTACACCAAAAGCCAACTACATGAATTGTGTTAACCTCGCTCAGCAAAATCTTTACATTCCTGTAGCTTTCTTCATGTTTTTTTCTTATCTTGACTTGTATTAAAACAGGAAAAACATGCCAGCAGGACGGCCACGAAGAGTTAAACAGTATGCTGAGGTAGATGAGGATCAATCATCAGAAATTGCTCTGTAAGTTTTATACATTGTCAGTTGTTGTCCAACTTATCAAATACTCTCTTCTAGAAAAATAAAAAAATATTGATGTAACTGAAATCACAGATGATTTTCACACGTGTTCAATCCTGGAGATAATTCTCACACTTCTTTAGCTTCCTCTTTCTTCCAGCTTGCTGCTTTCTCTAAATTGCACGCTGCTGAAATGCACGACTCGTCACAATGCACGTTTTTTCATGTAACCGAATTTTACAACATAAATTACCCCCTCAAAATGCAACAACGGCTGGCTTGACTTTGTCAAAATGCAACAGGTTGTAAGTCTGTCTTCAATTTGTTGCACTTAAAGAGTCAATTCCTGTGAAAATAAACTTAATAACCTTTTCTCGCCTCGTTCCAGTGACACGATCTGTCATGCAGGTGTGTGTGTGTGTATGACATCTAGATCTTGACCTTCTCTCAACTAGTCTTGCCTGTCTTGCCTCTGGTCACACTTATATCAACCCCACCCCCTCTTTCACTCCATGGGTCTACCAAACAGACCGATCGTCTCTCTCTCTCTCTCTCTCTCTCTCTCTCTCTCTCTCTCTCTCTCTCTCTCTCTCTCTCTCCGTGTGTCTCTCTCTCTCTCTCTCTCTCTCTCTCTCTCTCTCTCTCTCCCCTTGTCTCTCTCTCTCTCTCTCTCTCTCTCTCTCATACTCTCTCTCTCATACTCTCTCTCTCTCATACTCTCTCTCTCTCATACTCTCTCTCTCATACTCTCTCTCTCATACTCTCTCTCTCATACTCTCTCATACTCTCTCTCTCACACTCTCTCTCATACTCTCTCTCATACTCTCTCTCATACTCTCTCATACTCTCTCTCTCATACTCTCTCTCTCATACTCTCTCTCTCTCATACTCTCTCTCTCATACTCTCTTTCTCATACTCTCTCTCTCTCATACTCTCTCTCTCTCATACTCTCTCTCATACTCTGTCTCTCATACTCTCTCTCTCGACTCTCTCTCTCTCTCTCTCGATTACTCTCTCTCGATTTCTCTCTCTCTCTCGTACTTCTCTCTCGTACTCTCTCTCTCGTACTTCTCTCATACTCTCTCTCATACTCTCTCTATCTCATACTCTCTCTCTCATACTCTCTCTCACTCTCTCTCTCATACTCTCTCTCTCATACTCTCTCTCTCATACTCTCTCTCTCATACTCTCTTTCTCATACTCTCTCTCTCTCATACTCTCTCTCTCTCTCATACTCTGTCTCTCATACTCTCTCTCTCTCGTACTTCTCTCTCTCGTACTCTCTCTCTCTCTCTCTCTCTCTCTCTCTCTCTCGTACTCTCTCTCTCGTACTCTCTCTCTCTCTCGTACTCTCTCTCTCTCGTACTCTCTCTCTCGTACTCTCTCTCTCGTACTCTCTCTCATACTCTCTCTCATACTCTCTCTCTCATACTCTCTCTCTCTTGTACTCTCTCTCTCGTACTCTCTCTCTCTCGTACTCTCTCTCTCGTACTCTGTCTTTCTCGTGCTCTCTCTAGTACTCTGTATGACACGCATGTCAACCAATGCAAATAAAAACTTTATTGCCGAATGTCTTCACCATCACCACTGTGTCCATGTGCATGTTTCCGTGTAGAACTAGGCCTTATAACATCTAAATATAGATCTAGGCCAAAGGCGAATGCGTGCTCTGGTGCACCACCCCCATCATCTACTGAGCCGGTGGAAGGCAGCAAGAGATTATTGGAGAGTATGGGGTCGTCTACTCCCCGTACAGGTGTTTAGCTGTCCACTGCCCGGTAACAGACATCTTGATGACTATAAAGTATCACATTGTTGCTGAAAAAGAGTGTCGGAATGACTTGTTAGGTCTCTTATAGAGAAGAAAGAGAAATTTATCTTGTTTCCAATGATTGTGTCGGATTAGATGGTATGTCACATTATCAGCGGTCAGACCAAAGGCGGTAGACTTTACTTTACTTTGCTTCCAAGACTGATATGAAATTTTGTCCACTTTGAAAGTAAGGAAAACTATATAAAATCGATTGGAAATTGTTTATGTATATTACTTTATTAATTAAGTTCAGAGCATAATGTTGTGCTCAATCATGCTTCACAGATCAAAGATGTAAGGAAACGAACAAAAACAAAATTTGTGTACATTTGCCAAAAATTTATATATTGTTAATTTTGTCCACAGAGTGCAAGGTTTTAGAAATGGCTCATATTCATTTGAAGGATGTCCTCAATTAGTAGATACATTTTTGTACTCTCCCATTACCTACTCCATTCTCCTATTTAAAACTTGAATAGGCAATAATAGTAATTACTGTGTCTAACATTCTTACATGTTTCTGTAGGCAGGAGAATGACTCTGATAGTGATTTTGAAGAACCGAAGGGTAAAGGAAAACGAAAGAAAGAGATGACTCTGGATTTGTAAGTAATTTTGTACTTACATTATTTACGTTTGTGCTTTTTTTTTTTTTTTTAACCTAATGGGAAATTTGTACACTACTTAGAGTGTCAATGGAGTTTTAGTCATTTTTGTGTATGCTTACTTCTATTAAAAATAACTTCAAATAACGAAAGAAAAGAACATCGGTGCGGCGTGGAAAGCGTGTAGGTCCAATTCACCACTTTGTCCGAGGGACACAAAAACCAGATTTAAAGTCAATCTAAATGGTGTTTCTCTGTGTAAAGAATAAGAATAATCATATTCTATACCTTGACTTGATTGATATAATTTACATTTTTGGAAAATTTCAATCTAAAAGAGAAATGCAGTGGTGTCAGCCTAAGAACCCGTCGTCTGAGAATCGAGTCCACCTAAGAATGCGCTATTTCCGTGTACCAGAATTTTTCACATATGAAACCACCTCCTTAGCACTCCGCTAACTATAGCCAGATCCGCCTTAGAACCCGGTCTGATCATGAACTGAGGTCAATGAAAACAACAATCCACACTCAATTTACTGCTAATAATTGCTGATAACATATTATGTTGCAAGTGATTCATAGAAAGGCAGGTTGGAAGTCTATTGCATCTGTCAAGACTAGTAGGTGTAATAAATACGTCACGCGATTGTGCCAGACGCCAAGTGACAAACACGAGGAAGGCTCACCACCCATCCTGGCCATCTGTGACCATGCCTTGGCACCTTGGGCAAGACAGACGATCGGAGGTTATGTAGCTGTTGTGTGCCAAGGTGTGGAAGCAAGGCAATTATGCAGCTCACATTGCAACTTCAAAACAGGTGACAGTCAGGTAAACACGTTGTTGCGCGTACGTTGACGCGTAAACAAGCTGCGTGTACATTGACTCGTAAACAAGTCACACATTTGTTGACACGTATACAATTCACAGGCCATCTTATATTTGAGATTAAATTTCCTCTTTCTCTTTGGCTGAAAAATTAAATCACTTAGTGATGTGATTTCAACATGTACAGAAATGATTGCACAAATCGCTAGACCTGCATTGTTTTGTCATAGTCATAAACTTTCATTTATTTTCTCAGCTGGCTGGAGGCTAGACCTATCTGCCTGCAGAGACGGCATATTTTCAAAACATCGTTTCAGACCATCATAATGCCTACACATCATCAAATCTCGATAACAAACAAAAACTGTTTAGCTATTCGGGTCTGGCCGAAAAAATGGCATGGGTGGACATAAGGGAATTTCGTGCAGCTTGTTTATTTTATGAAAATCATTTAGTTAATATAAATAACATTGATATATATCTCATTATGGAGTGCTGTCTTGAGATGATGTTGACATGAAAAACGCATTTTTAAAAATCCGGACATGCACGTTTTTCCTGCGGCACTGATGATATGGGAAATGATTTAACATAAGTACCTGAAAATAATACTTGGCACTTTGCAGACCTTGTCATTGTTTGTCTCAAAAGGTAGTTAAATATCTCTTAATCGTAATGTTTTTAATTTTTAAATTGTCTTTTGCAGGGTTCGAAGAGGAAAAAAGATGGACACAAGGGTCAAAAAGAACTCACCACTATTCCCAAGAGCAACAGAGCGGAAATTTATTTGAAACTGTGAAGAGTGGCAAAGCATCTTTGCAAGTAAGAGTTTCATTAATTTAGATTGGAGACATTGTGGATGCTGTCATCATCTGAGAGTAGTTAGTGAGGAGGGTGGGGTAGGGAGAGAGGGAAAAGGTGGAGTAAGAATTGAAGGGGTCATTTCAATAGTATGCCTAAATCACTCACAGTTATATCAATTAGAGAAAATGCCAAAAACGATGGACGTAGGCACATATGACTGGGAATTCCAAATTTCAAACGGCTAAAAATATTATGTGTTTTCTTCATATCACTTTCATTCTTTTCTGGACGTATGATTTCCGTTTTTTCCCTAGGATTATCTCTCTATCTTGTTTTTCACGAAAGTGGACATAGGCACACTATTGAAATTACATATTTTGTTGTCCACAAGACCGACAATTCAGCAGTTAAAGCCTTGTTTTATTTTGTCTTCTGTTTTTTTTTTTTTTATGATTTATTTTGTTTTTCTGCTTCTGGCATTGTATGGGGTGGTCCTAAAAGTGTTATAAACAATGATGAGTTCAAATATATAAGTAAGCTAGTTACGTGCATTTGCCTTTGGGGAAGACTTGGTAAAATCATTGACAATTTATGTAAGCAGCCAAGGCAAAACAGCGTTCTTTCTTTTGCCGCCAAACCTATCAGAAGGAGATGGCACCTTACATATAGAAAAAATTGTCTACGTAATTTACAACTAACAATCTAATCTATATCTGTATTTATAACATACTAAGTTTTGACAGGCTGGGCTTTGAAAGTTAAAGCTATTATTATCTTAACTGAAAAATTGTCTGTTAGGTTGTTCTGTCTTTTCATTGTAGAAATGAATAACTGTTTGTAGAAATCCATATAGTAAAACTTTTTTAAACCCCCCTCCCCACCTATGTGCCTCTGCTTCGGGATGCTGTGAAGACTGATTAGGGAGCTCAACCAGAAGGGAATTTCTTCATTTTGAGTTAATGTTCAAAATCATAGTTTGTACTTTTTCTCAGTTTCCTTTTTTAAATTACAAAAATGTAAATGTCCAATGTGTTTCATCATGCTGTATGAATTGTTAATCCACAAAGTTTTGTAATGCTGAATTAATAAATAAAAAAAGATGAGGTTTAGTCCATCAAGACTTGTTCTAAAATTGTATGTTGTGGCTGTCATTTCTTGATTGCATGCCAGTCGCACAACTTTTCCATTCGTCTGGCACCTGTTTTGACTTCCATGCTTGTTGACATATTGCATGTATTAGTTTGTCTGCCTCTCTCCCTTGGTTTTTAATCATTTCTGGATAAACTTGATCTGGTCGTGGGGCCTTTCCTAATTTCACTTTTCTTATAGCTGTTTGGATTTCTTCCATTGAGATATCTACATCTTCAACTGTCTCATCTGGATTACGTGTTACTCTTACTATTGATCTGTACTTGTTTCATATGTTCTGGAGGGATCATGTTATTGTTGAAAATACTTTCTCCACGTTTCCATGATTTCGCTGTCTTCTTTCATTATTTCTCCTATAGCATTCTTGATTTGTTGTATTGGACATGCGTTGGTCTTCATTGCTCTCAGAGATAGCTTTTGATTTCCTTCGTAGCTTTCTTGAAGTCTTTGTCTAAACTCTTCCCACTGTTCCTGTTTTGCTTTTCTAACTTCCTCTCTTTGGCGATAGTTCTTTTACTCACATAGAAACCTCATTTAGAGCAAATAACTGCTGAAGAACAAGCTAGCTTCACAAGTGTATGTAGCATAACATTACAAATATTCAGGTCAGTCAGTAGTTGGGGAAAATACTTGCCAACCTCTCTTGATGGTATTTGTGGGGGCTAACGCGGTTAAATGATGTGGTGTGAAAATTAACTCTGAGAAATCAAGCTGATGAGAAAGTCTTGAACCCATAAGAACACCCATCAGTAAGAGTTAGCAGAAAACTTCATAAAACCAAATCAATTCAGGCACCTTGTTGTTGTCAGCCAAGAAGTGGTTCATCAAGAATTGCCCTGAAAAAGTTAGGACAAGTTTGGAAAGATGATCGGTCACCCTCCTGAACAAGCTGAAGCTAATGCATGTGCTCCCCTTGCCAGCTTTCCTGTATGCTTGCGGATCATCGACTCCCAAAGAAATTTCAAATGGTTGAAATGAGGGGGCTTCATGACACCTTGGCATTTCGTTAACTGGCCACATCTCCAATGTAGTAAGTGTATGAGACAGTATATGCCCATTATGAATACTTGCTGTCTAATGGAAAGGAAGGGGAATTGAAACAAAACAAGATCTCATGGCCTCTCCGAAACCATCCTTAAAGAATGAGTTTGAGTAAAGAGAAGAAGATCAGACAACATTGTCAAGAGGACCAGGAGAACCATTGCTCAAACCTGGTCTCTTGCCAATGACCAAGGTATAAGACTATTGCTTGTCAGGTGATTCACCACACAACACCTTTGCAACCCGTTATTGTCAAGCAGTAATGGATTTAGATTCAATCAAGATCTGAAATCTGTACTGAATGAAATCCAGCGGAAGACACGGTTAATTAATGGGGGTAATTCATGACTTTTTGTATTGCCCTGTTTAAGTAAGAGGGGTTGAAATAAAATATACATTTAGGGTGGGAACTTTGATTTTATACAAATGCTGAAGTTGTAGAACTATGTATGCATAGTTAAGGACGGGCAGGTCCTAAGAAAGCCATTTTTGTCCAAATTGGGACAATTTTAGTTTATTTAATTATTGGGTGAAGCAGTTTCCGGGTGCAGATCACAAAATTCTGTACACGTTTGGCTATTTACAAGGCAGTCCGGGCAAAATTAGAAAAATTATCCTACCAAAAACTTTGAGCTCGCCTTAGTTGTGAATGTGAGTAAAATCAAATAAATATCCATGGTGATGCCGACCAAGTAGTCTATAAGCTCTGAGATAATGTGCTTTCTTGTCCTTTGGCTGGTCTCTGAGACATAATCTGAGCACCTGTTATCAAAAGATGCCATCCGACACTGAAAGAAAAGGCTTGTTTAAACGATGGGAAGTAGTTACGGTACAACCGGGTTAGGCCGAGTTAAACGCAACTGGCAGTGTAGTGTCGTCCATTTGTGACTGGCTTAATAAACACTTGAGTTACGTTCTCTTCCTCTCTATTTTATTCTCTCTCTCTCTCTCTCTCTCTCTCTCTCTCTCTCTCTCTCTCTCTCTCTCTCTCTCTCTCTCTCTCTCTCTCTCTCTCTCTCTCTCCCTCGCCCCTCGCCCTCCCCTCCCCCTTTCCCTCTCTCTCCCTCTCTCTCTCTCTCTCTCTCTCTTTGTTTCTTGCTTTTCTGATTATCAAATAAAAAATCTGTCTGTTACCTGCATAACATTAGAGAAAATGAGTTGTTGTTATTCATTAGCGATTAAGAATTTTAAGTAGGAGATTGCCTTACTTTCATTGTTTTTTTCTATGTGATGTGATCCTTACGTTTGTTATTTTGGTGCTTCTTTCTTGCAGGCTGTTGTGGATGATTGGATTGAGGGCTACAAACTAGATCGTAATTCTGCCCTTTTAGAGCTCATTCAGTTTTTTATTCAGTGCTCTGGATAAAGGAAAGATAACGCCATATATGTATGCTAACATGGAACATGCTGAGATTATAAGGAAAATGACAGAAGAATTTGACGAGGTGAATTTTTCATTTGAAATTTGACATCTTTCAACCATATGCATACACGTATATATATGGGGGGCTTCCTTTTTTATAGCGTAATTGTGTGCTGAAAATTTTGACCAGCATTAACAATAAATTGTGCTTGACAGCTTGGGTAATCTGAGTGGTTGAAAGATATTGCTGTAAGGTCTTATTGTTTTCCTTTCACTTAAAACAAAAAAAGTTTGTAAGATACTGACATACTCTGTGGCAAACAGGCAGCCCTAGTCTATGGTCATCAGTCTGCTATCAAATTTCTTGAAACTTAGCCTATCCGTGCGAATCCGACTTTAAATCTTATCTCTGATTGTTTATCTGTCAACGCCTGAAAAGAATACCACTCAGAAGAGAGCATATTTATATACAGCCAATGCTTTAACACTTTGGCTGTAAAAGGGGATAGATCACAATGGATGGTTACTTCATTACATCAGGTAAACCGAGAAACTCGATCTAGAATGGCTTTTCTCTGTTATCATCACTGATTGATAATTAAATAGGGAAAACCTCTTACATGAAAATTGCAGTTTTATGGAGGACTTGGTCCCCTGCGCAGCAAGCAGCCTCTGAAGCAGAGACCATTGTATTGAAATCATTGTTATTTCAACACAGGTGATTGGCTCAAGAGCATTGGATGATTATTAAAATCTTTCCATCCATTTAAGGCAGCTACCGGCAGTTTACCGTTGAGAGGGTAGTCCAAACTGAAATCTCAAGTGTATGCAATGGAAAAACAATTGCTACCACTGGAAAGAACTTTATTACCAGAGTAATTTGATACCAAAATCATTTCAGTAGGATAATATTGAACAACGTTATGAATTTTTTAATTTTTGAAAATTTGTTAAATTTTTCAAATGGGCCAAAATACCAAATTTAAGCTTCTATATCTCGCAAAAATGATCACTGACAAAACTAATACTTAATAAACTTCAAGTCATGAATACATAGAACAAACCCAATTTCACTGACTCAGAAAACTACAAGACGGCTTTTTATCGATGAAGAAAATGAAAAAACGGCATAATTTGTTTCTACCCACTGAATTGACGACAAAGACACACGGCCCGATCCGAGCGACTGGTCAGTACCGCTTACTAGATCTAGTTAGTATGCCGTGTTTTGGTTGAGGGCTCGTTTAAGAAAGCTCTGTCACGGTAACTCACAAAGTCGAAATTTAATAAGTGGTTTTACAGAGTGTTTAAAAACTTAAATCACCTTGGATGAACTTTGACATCGACGGGACTATGAGGCATCATTGTAAAGCCTATTTTTAGCACAATCTGATTCGACCAATCAGAGCCGACTAACATTCATTGAGCTATAAACGCGAAGAAAAGAGAGGGTGTCTGCAGAACTTTATTTCACCGGCTCCCCGCTGGCTTTCGGTTTTTGACCACCCCCTATTTACTAAAGTGTGAGAGCACATTGTATTACACATTCCCTATCACAACACACATGGTTGGAAAGGGCTTGAATAAATCTGTCCAATGGTGTAAACCACATTATGCTACTTTGCTGGATAGAGGAGGTGAATAGGACCGAAAATTAACGAAATCTGCGACTCGCACTGTGGTGGAACGGAAAAACAGTGATTTGGACAAGCTAGTGATACAGTTCTGCATTCAATCTCAAGAAAATGATTCTTTAAGTAATCATGATTTTAAAAGCCATTCTTATCTTTGGTATGAATTTTGTTTGTGAATTTATGGACTATTTTCAGTTTCAGATATTTTTTCTTATTATTTTGACATTTGCATCTCTGTAATGAGGTATAAATTTGTTAGTAGGTTAGATTTTCACTGTGCGCTTTTTTAAACAGCAGGTTGGGTTTCTTTATTCATTACTCTGTAATCTTCACATCATTTTTTTTAGGAAAGAGTCTACAAATGAATTTACTTTGTTATGCTTTCTTTTAATGTGAAATTTTGTCCTGAAACCAGGAAAGTGGAGATTATCTCTCATAATACCTGGGCCTCAGTGGAAGAAGTTCAAGTCTTCCTATTGTGAATTTGTTCAAGTTCTTGTTCGGCAATGTCAATACAGCATTATCTCGACCAGTATATGATGGACAATGTGATTTCCTTACTAACTGGGCTGACTGACTCACTGATTCGGGCTTGCCGTCACACAAGCACACTTGCAGGTAAACATATCGATTTGTGCTAGATCTATCCTTTTTCATGAACATAACAATAATGTGAAATGTTGTAAGTGACAGCCTTACGAAACTGCTTAATCTTTTGTTTGGAGATGAAGAGACTTATGAAATTAGTGTATACCAGGTCTTAGTCTTGACTGGCAGTACAAATTCACTCACCGATCACAGTTCTTCTGCCTGTCTATTAGGTCACATTGAGTGAGGCCAGCCCTGGAACTACTAATAAAATATTTAGAGCTTCGAAATAAACAAAACAGATTTTTGTAGGTTGGCAAGTCTGGCATTGTTTTTGGTGTGCTTCATGCAGGCTATTCATCTTCTCACTCAATCTCTTGCTTTGATCAGATCTATCGACAGTGGGTTCTTTCGACAATACAGATTATGTTGCTGTTCAATCATCTTGAATAGTGACTTGTGTTTCAAAGTTTAGTGATTTGATGTCGCTCTAGAGTTTTAAAGTTATCTAAATTTATTGATATGGACAGAGAAAACTGAACTGATTTAAGCTAGCCTAGAATTAGATTATACAATTCATCTCTCGTTAATCATAATCTGGTCACATGATCTTTCATTGATAAAAACTCATTAAAAATACATCAAAATTTCTAAACATTGGTGTGTGGTATACAGAGCTAGAACCAATCCATACATTGTTGATCAACAGTTGAGCACATGATTTACAGAATACTACTAATTTTGTATTATTGACATTATGTTTCAGTTTGTTGAAGGCCATCCAGATTTAAATTTCATCTACGCATTCTTCAATCTATATTTTCAATGTAGCTGCAAACGTTTTGTTGTCACACAAATATAGTTGTGTGTTGTCAGCATATAGATGAAATTCTAGTCCTGTGTTTCCTCAATATGATGTCTGCTAGTGAATAAATTCGGTCCCAAGCCCCAAAACAAGATCCTTGTGGTACTCCAAATTCTTTGCCGAATTGCTGAGAAAATGACCTATTCGCGGTCTCGGTCTTTCTCCTGTTGGAGAGGTTGTATTGTATCCACGCAAGTGATGCTGAATTTTTCATGGAGACGACGAAGGAGAGTGCCGTAATCGATGGTATCAAACACTGCATTGTTTATCCTTCTCAAAAGAAGAAACAATGTCGTGAACTCTCAGGAGAGGGGTTTCAGTACTATGCCCCCATTTTGTATGCTGATTGAAATGTCATGTCAAAATCATTATTCGATGTATGATCATGAAGTTCTGAGCTATGATCTTTTCCATAATTTTAGACTCAAAATTCAAGTTAAACATAGGCCTATAGTTCTTCAGCTGCTCTTGTCCACCGATGGCTTCTTTAGGAGTGGAAAGACTGCTCACATTTTTACAAGTTTAAAATGTCCGTGAGTTTCAAAAAAAAATTATTTGGCATTTACATCCCTGTTTTATTATAAAGTGTATATAGAAAGGGCAACAAATTTTTCAGCCATATGAAATGTCGAGGGGTGGCCACAGGGTGTTTGGTATTTTGGTTTTGAAACCTGGTAGTTATGCAGACTAGAGACAAACAATTTTTTTACAGCTATTTGAATGCTAAATTGAGAAAGCAATCAACTTCTTTCAATCTTTCCCATTAGTTTTATGTAGAATTTCAGAAGTTGACTTGACATTTAATTAGTCTTCTTGTCTCCCCTCTGGTGGTGTCAGTAGCCTAGTGGTTAGGTTGCCAGACTTGGGATTATGGGGTCCTTGCACGCTATAGAAACTGGGATAAACTCCGGCTTTATTGGCCGTAAGGGGCTTGAAGGAACTTTACTAGTATCCGCTCAATAAAGACTGGAGTTTATACCCCACTTTGAGATTTTATTCACAAAGATATTTTTTGTATTGTTTTGTACAGCCATGAAGTTAATGACAGCACTGGTGGATGTGGCTTTGAATCTAAGTATAAATTTGGACAATACTCAGAGACAGTATGAATCTGAGAGAGCTAAGCAACAGAACAAAAGGGCTGGGGATCGTCTTGAGCTGCTTATGCAAAAACGTCAAGAGGTTGTTTCTTCTTATATTCAACTGAGTTGTGTCAGTTATCTTTTTTGCTTTTTTTTTGTTGTTTCCCACAAGAGTAATAGCTTCCAAACAATGAATATCAATTCTGTTTTTCACTTTTAGGAGAGGGTTAGAAAGTTGATTTTTATATATCTTAAAATATCTTTTCAGCAATGATTTTTTTGATTATCTCAATTGATTTTTTCATGCATTGTTTACAATTTTCAATCTTCCAATGCCGAGGCGACGATAATGATGATGCGTGACTCAGTGGTCCAGAGGCAGGTGTCAGCTCAATCAAAAGGTTATGGATTCATGCCTGACAGGTTGAAGAAGTTTTTTCAACTAAAACTGATTGTTTCAGATTGACACCTAGTCCCATCGGAGATGGACGATAAGAAGAAGTGGCAAGGATGGCACGTATGTGACCTTATTTCGACGGCCTGATTTTCATTGGGGGTGGGGGGGACTGGTAGTTTTGGGCCAAAAGGCATATTTGGGTAGAGCGATCATTTATCTACAAGTTCATGGCAGAAAAATGTCCATATGACGTATAATTTTTTTA
>JAXRKP010002438.1:0-7500 GCA_037039925.1 Doris montereyensis
TACTAGTTATCCCAGACTACCGCTTAGCAGCGGGCGAATTTACCGTCATCGACCGAAAAAAGGTCGTCTTAATCCTTCTATCTCTCTTTTAAATCAAACTCAACCTACACAAAAAACTACTAGGTTATACTTAAAGATCTGCTCTGTACGAAGATCTAAGCGGTTTTACCAGTATATTTAGTAGTAAAAGAGATATAGCTCTTCAAAATAGCTAACTTAACGGTGTACATCGCCGATTTTCATCGCTCAAAAACGGCTAGCACACACTATAAATTCATGTGTTTCTCCAATTGCCTCGCGCGATGCGTTGAACTTACCTATCGCTTTGCAATGAAGTGTGTTAAATTAGCCTTTGAATGAGCTTTCCTGTGCTATCAATTTCTCCAAGCTCCGATATCTATAAATAGCTTTAAACTTCGCTGAAAGTTGACCTATTTAGAGTCGGGAAAATCCGATCTTTGCCGATTGAAATGACTAAGAGATTTATATACTCGAATACAGTGTCCTCTTCCGGTTATCATGTCCAAAAATGACTATGATTGGTTGAATCAACGCGTCGCGCCATCTATGAAAGCAAATGTAGTGCCTTCCTTTACGCCGTTCTCGATTTCAGTACTTTCACTTTCACTTTGAAACTGACTGCCTAGCGATCAGCACCAGAACAACACCACTCTCCCGCTCTACTTCATTCCGATTTTAGATCTAGATAAACTTCTTTCTCATTCAAAAATGGATATGGATCTTCTTGAAATGTGTGGTAAGTATTTCCTCTATTTTCTTTTAAATATTAAGATACATAATATGACCCACTTGTTGCTTCGATTGTTGACAAATTTGACTGGAGAACGATTGTTTGGTGATTTGGAATTAGACTATGACATGCATAAGCGTAGAAGAGCTAATTTACACTTAAGGTCCACTATCAATATGTGGAAGCATAATAAGATTGTACATTGGTTTTGTAGTTTGCGAAAAAAGAGCAAAATACAATTTTAGTGGCAGCCAAAAAGAATTCAGAAAATTTAGTGTTAAAAGTAAACATTGTGAAGCCCAGGTTCGTGAGAAAGTAAAACACAAAATGCAGGAGAATAAGAGAAAGATGTAAGTAAGAAAGATTTAAAAGATAGGAGAAAAAAGCTGACATTTTAGATGCAATTATTTCAGATGGTGGATTGTGTAAGACTAGAGAAGATTTGGATAACTTAAGGAAAAATGGAACCGCAGAAAGTTTAAGAAATCAGATAAGATACAGGAAAATATTTTTGGATGAAAAAAAGCTTAAAAGTAACAGGGACCATCAATACACTGTATACATGTAGTTGTTGATTGATAATATTGAATGATTTTAATTTTGTTATATATACATGATGTAATTGTGAGTTCCTCGAGCTTGTGTAATTTTGTCTAAATTTAATATATTCCTTATTCTTTTCTTTTCATTTTTTGCGTCGTGTATCCGGCTGCGGGGTCGACTTTTGAGAGACATTTCTATTACTACTATGAGCCGTCGTCCCTGGGATATACCATACCCAAAGCTGCCATATCGTCTGCAACAACTGATCTCACAGGTTTCAGCTGAGTTTCACAACACAAAGATAAGGCAGGCGACAAACAGTTGAGCTATTAGCTCTTACTCTTATAATTATTATTTAATGTTTTCTTTTTTAGAGACACAAGTACTAAGTAGGCAAAGTTTCATTGATTTATCTTACCATTTAACATTTTTATAATGAAAAACCTGATTTTTGCCAAAATATTTTCACGAACGTAGTTATTAATTTTTTGCCCGCAACTCTGTATATTTAGTTCCTATTATGATTAAACCCACCAGAATTGTATTCCTTGACCCTCAAAGCATAAGTATAAGTATGCAAAGTTTCATTGATGTATCTTTGCGTTTAAGATTTTTATGATGAAAACCTGATTTTTGTCAAAATATTTTCCCAAGCGTAAATTACTATTTTTTTCCCCACAACTCTGTTGATTTAGTTCCTATCATAATTATAACACCATAAATGTATTTCTTGACTCTCAAAGCATAAGTATGCAAAGTTTCATTGATGTATCTTACCATTTAAGACTTTAATGATGAAAACCCCGATTTTTGCCAAAATAGCATAATTATTAATTTTTGCCCACAACTTTGTTTATTTAGTTCCTATCATAATTAAAACACCAGAATTGTATGTCTTCACTCTCAAAGCATAAATATGTAAAATTTCATTGATGTATCTTACCATTTAAGGTTTTTATGATGAAAAACCTGATTTTACCCAAAATATCTTCCCGAGCCCAAATTATGCTTTTTGCCCGGTTTGGTGGTATAATAATTCAGAAAATATTTCTTCTATGTCTCTGAAAAAAATTGGGCTAACTGTCTGGCACCATATCTGCATTTAAGGGAAATTATATGGTCTTTCTATGATTTATGGCATGTTTATGTACTCCCAAAAATGCCATTTTTTGACAATTTTGACCAAAATCATGTGTCGCACAATGTATTTTTTTCTATTTTGGTGCTGTGTCACAATAAATATGTGAAAGATAACAGTCTCATTGCTTGTGTTTCTGTTTTTTTCTATGTGTATGGCTGACGTATGCATGTAAAGTATTTAAGCTCATACCATTTTTATGGATTCTAGAGCTCGTAAAATTGGCATAATTTCACATTTTGAATCATAGCGTAAAAATTTTAAGTGGAAACATAATTGTAAAATTCATAACTTTTTTATTTATCAACCGATTTTGATAATTTAAAAACTGTTATTCATGGTCTGGGAAGTACTATCTGTTTTACATAAAAGAAAACAGACTTTTGAAATTAATTTTTTTTAGTCTGGAACAGCTACTCTTACATCATTGTGTACCGGTCATCACCGTGTACCGGTCATCACCATTAATAATATTATTAGTAAATATATATCCGCAAAGCATTTGACGAATTAAGCGATTGGTTTAAAATTGAAGCCAGAGATATAATCGCATGCACCTTCTTACTCCTACTAATATTATATAGAGTCCTTCTACTCCATCGCCCACTTCTCTTTTTCATTTGGAATTCTACCATTGCGCTCAATCATTCGAGCAAGAAAAATACACACAAAAAAGTGACACTGCATGTGAGGACACGTCAGCAGTTAGTAATTAGTAAGAATACCCAAGACCATTATGATAATCCTATCAGGGGAGGTAACTGAGCAAATCCAATGTTGATTTTTTAACATGAGTCAATCTTTTGACGTATGCCACATCTGTTGTACTACATTATAAAGACCTAAGTGCAGTAGTTATTAAATGGGGGCGTTAAGCGCGTGAAATTATCTGCCTTTTTTTTCAGAAACAGATCGATGGTAACTATTTTGTGTGGAGCCTGGAAGCCCTTCTTTAATTATAGTAAAATACGAGGGCAGTGAGTACCCCATGTCATTATTCATAAAAAATGATGTTATTACAAAAGCAGTATAACAACTGCTACCATTTCTACTCTTGTTAATAATCATTCTAATACAGTAAATAATAATGCTAACATTTGTGGTGATGATTGTTATTAATAATAGGCGTAGGAGAAGGAACAGGATGACCACCGATAATGATAATAACAAAAACTAGATCTAGAATTAGAAATGATAGTGTAATAGTACATAACATTCTAGGTGTTCATATTTTTATACCTTATTGACTGGCCCTTGACAAAATTAATATATTATCTATTTTCTTTATTTGCACTGAGTTACATCGATGCACAGTCTCACATTCTATGTGAAAGTATTATAGGATTTTGGCAATGCAAAAGTGTTACCACAGCTAATTAAGCTCTAATCGGGAATACCTGAAACGAGCTAAACGCCCCTGTAGTTTTATATTTTGATCCATATTCATAAAATGTAATTTAGTATATTTGTGAAGTCTGTTTTCAATTTTAAAATTCTCTAACAAATTATAAATGTCTCAACCTTTACTAGATCTACCAGTTCAAATTGATTCTTCTTCTTTTTTTTTTTCGTATCTTATATTTTTCAACTTGTTCGTTGGACAGAAAAACATCTAGATCTACATCAAGAACTAGAACCTAATGGAAATAGATCTAGACACATGGAGCTACAACATATTTATTTACAAAGAGTGATATAAAAATCTCAATTATTAATTAGATTCTATGGCAACACAAGAAGATAGTCGGACTTGAGCAATCTAGATTTCTTAAGTTCGAAAGGGTGAAAATACAAGTACGAATAAGTAGATCTTAGTGTTCTGCTCTCCCTCCCAGTTGGCACTGGCAAGAATAAGTCGTGAAATGATATGCATAGGATGTCAAGATGCCATGGCAACTATTTTCCCACAATTTTATGATGTATATCTAAATACATCTAGTCACATATGTTGATTCACATGGTTAAATAATTAACATTTAAGTGTTGAAGTCAGCATAGACATCTTCTGCTGTCACTATACAATGTATAGCACTAGTATTATAAAATTAAAACAGCCACACAAAAGAGTTACCACCGATCTGGAAGATCGCACAATGCATCGTGGGATAGATTGGCAGTAGGAGCTAAACACCTCATTGTAATCCAAAAGCATATAACAACATTGTGTTTGCAGTCCTATTCGATGATTTATTAAGATTTTTGCTTCTCATGTTAGGTGGACCTTTCGTGTTTTAGACAATTTCATTGACGATAGAATGCATTGTTATAATTGTATGTCATTACAAATTATTATTCAAATGGTCAGTGACATTATGAGTGTCGGTAACAATACACTGTTTGTTACTATCATTTTATATTTACATGTATTTTTCTTGTGGTTAGTATTTTACTGGTCATGTCACGTAATGTAATGTCTACTGTAAGAGAAAGAGAGAGAGAGAGATATTGATGAAAAAAGAGAAGTTCAATTTTATGTCTTTAAAGTAATCAATTAACTTTTTTTCTCTCAATCTTCAGAGACTCAAACAAATGGGTCTTGATGAGGGGTCTCACTCAGAGTAATGGTGGAAGGAGGTGGCTGCTCTGGCTTTCAATACACAAATTTGAGCTGACTCAGTTTTAAATAAAATGACAGGTGAGATAAAGGGCATGGTTGATGAGGCAATATGGTCATTGGGTATTTTAATAGTAAAAAAAAGTGTTTCTCTGATTTCTATGATGGTAATACTTTTTGAGCATCGTCACTGCTGTAGTGTAACTTAAAAATTGTTTGGAGTGATAAAGGGTGAAGGAAGGGGGTGGCTACAGTTATGATGCATTGTACTACTACTATAGTGGAACCTCTCTAATCGGGAAGTCTCTGTGGGTTGTAAATTGTCCTGATTTGCTGGTGTTCCGCAGTGTGGGGTAACTAGACCCTTCTGTGAGTTGTAAAATGCAAAATTAAACGATCAAATAGCCACAGGACCAGTACAGTTGATCAAAAACAGATGGCATTCATCAAGGATGTCACTCACTCACAATCTATCTTCCTCGAATGGTAGATAGATAAGACACATAATCAAAGAAGGCATGGTGGGTCGCTTAATTCCTGCCCAAGTCCACCCTTGCGATTCACGGATAGGGCAGGCAATAAAAGACTGACAGTGCACAACTTTCCTAAACGCCGCCCGTGTCATCGCGTACTGTATTGTTAGGTGGACGAGCAAGGTCTGGTTCAACGCCTGCTTTCACACTCCTTAATGGATGTTTGGTGTGTCTGGCTTATGGTCATCGCTAACTGGCATTTGCGACATTGTGTACACATTATGCAATGTATAACATGTGTAGCACTAATGCAGGTGTAATAATTGATGTTTTGATAACATGAAAACCAAATTGGGATAAAAAGTGAGTTTTGGAATAAGTAAATATGCGGAAATGGTGATGATAATCAATGCAAGCTCGAAAAAGAAACAATTCCGTTCCCTGAGAATTGCTCCCAATTGGCCAAGGTTTCCCGATTCCCTGGATTCCTGATTAGAGAGGTTCCACTGTATTAGTATTATAGTATATAAAATATTTTTTCCCATGGTGCTTGTTAGTAATGTTAGTTTTAAGTCAATGTAGTAGTACAACAAATTTTGTCATGTTGATACTGGAATGTGCCAGGTCATATTTTCAGAAGATGATTTGAGGGGGGAGGGGAGGGGGGTTAAATAATATATTTGTGTAGTACATGTCTGTTTATTTTAATTGTAAATGTAATGCAGGGCTAACTTCTAAGTTGCTGTAGATAGTAATACCCCCATCTCCATTTTTTGACATAGTGTTTTTAAACCTTTTTTCTCCGTTATTTTCTTTTCTTCTATGTCTTGATCCCAGAATATTTGAAAAGAGGGTGTCAGAGTTGTCATAGACCAAAGATTCACTGGAGCTCGTCAAAGGATCCAACTATTGACTATTATCCAAGAACTCATTCGGTCTGCTTTTCGCATTACTGAAAACCCACAGGCTGAACAGGGCTGTTCGTGTGGTGCTTCATTCTCTATCAAACTCTGATTATCTCTTTGCATTGATCTTGATCTTTTATCAAACCACATCTCTACCTAGTCATGCAAAAGAAGAAAAAAACAATCTTTCTTAGCAAATCAACTTATGCTAAGAATGTAACTGAAGTCTATGTGAAGCTTACACATTAGGAGTGATGGAATTTTATGTCTGGTACTGGTACTGAATTCTGGATGAAATAATTGTTCTATTTTAGTATGGAAATCCATATATAGAAACATGTTTTTGTTATATAAATGGTTTTAATTACTAGACAGTTTTGTGCCCAAGGATTCTAGAAGCACAAACAGAGTGTAAAAAGATGTTGGTAAAATACCTTTGTAAATCCAAAATAATCAGAAGAATGCTGTACATCTGATGTTATTTTACGTCATGTCATAAGCGGGAAAAAATGTAGTAAACTAAGTGGTTTCTCTTTTTTTAAATTTAATTAAATTTTTTTATTATTATGAGTACTTGAAGAAATTTAAAAATCCATACCAATTCACAACTAGCAATCTAGAGATACCAAATAGATCTAGATAATAGATCTGGATCGTCGAATGGCAGTCACGTTTCCACCTGCCCCAGTTTCATAGAGGTTTAATGACATGGGTGCCTTGTCCAGAGAAAAAGATCAATACATCTGAAGATCATTACAACTGACTTCACTACAAGTGGAGTCGACTATAAATATTAATATATTTGCAGTTGTTAACTACATGTACACGTTTTATTTGTTCTTGACTCTTGTCTTTCTTTGTTTTTTTCCAGGAGAGTGTTGGTGGTATGGGAAAGCAAAGTGAAAGAAAAACTGTTATATACACTTTTATATAAATGAAGGATTTTGGGAATTTTGTAGAATAGAAAATCTCGTACTGAGCTTGTGAAAGGTTTGATTTTGTGGAAATTGGAATTTTTTAAATTACCTTCTCTTGCTGTGATATGCTCATGATTTGTATATAAGAACAGAAGGATAAATTAATATTATGGGATGATATAATATGTCATTTAGTACTAAATAAACGCCACATTTTAA
>JAXRKP010002438.1:15000-25000 GCA_037039925.1 Doris montereyensis
GGGCGTTTTGATCTTAAGTTGACTTCAGCCAAGGCCGTCTATATAGTGTACCAGTACCCCAGGCCTTGATGCTGGTGGCGTCAATCTGCCTGACGTCATTGTAACAGGCCGAATATTACATAGTATTTCCAACTGCATTTTTGCTGACATTAAGATTTAAATTGAAGCTAATTTGCTATTAAGAAAATTATGCTACAGTTTGAACTATATAGTGCCTGGATTTTATAGTAAAAACAGTTTTTTTGCAGGACTATATTGACCTTCCCGCGAACAATAATTATGAATGGAAAAAAGTCCAAGAAATGCGGTGTTCGGCTCTTAGTCTTTTCGTATGATTACGCAACCTCTTTTCAAAATGGCAGCGCCCATGAGCGTGAGAGGCTGAATTTTCAAGCCTCATCGATTTGATTCTACTACTACCCAAGTTCGTTCTTGATCTAGAGGCTTCACCATTATTTTTATACTATACTGAGAAAAAACTTAACTATCAGGTATGTAAACAAATGAATGATAACTAATCTCCCAATCTATAATCTTCTTAGTAATCTTAGTCTTAGATCTAATCTAGAATCTAGATCTAGATCTAGATCTAGTCTACTCTACTGTACTAAGTTCCCTTTTATTCTTTTAGATCCTCCTCTTCATTAATATCTTTTCCTTCTCCCCTGCGGTCTAAATCTAATCTAGATGTAGATTCTAGATTAAGATCTTAATAGGATTCTTGATTCCACCATCTAGATCTAGAAGTGAAACGTGTTTCAAATTCTACCATCAGGTAGATAGGATGTAGATCTAGGTCTAGATATCCAAGAACATGAACTTTGCTACCAACTACAATTGAATGGAATGATAGTATTGGTAGTCTTCTAATCTAAATACCTATGTTAGTATTATGAATTTATGTATAGAGAGGTCTAGATCTAGTCTAGTTCCAAGATTAAAAAGAAACAAACATGGTTTGTCCTTAACTTAAAAAATGTAAATTAAGATCAAACCCTTTTTTGAGGTGAAACAATTTAATCTGATGTTTTTTCTTTTTCTTTCAGGCACTGACAACTGCTGACACAAAAAATACTACAAACTTGCAGGATGGTCAACAAATGTGTATTCCTGGTTGTGACAACTATAAACGAGTGAATGAGACCCAGAAAGAGTCAGTCATGTTTTCCATTTCAAAGGACCCTCAGGAACGGACATTTGGGTTAGAAAATTCTGAGAGAAAACTTGACTGTCACCAAACATTCAGAGTGTGCTTAAAAACATTTTCATGAAAGTAATATCGTAAGATTTGATATTCTTACAGGAAAAGATGGACATCCAGATGTGAAAATTCCAAGACAGAGAGGAAAACTTAAAGTGGGGGCTTCTTCATTATTTCCAAATTTGCCTTCATACCTGTCATCAACACCTTGCTGTGAAAGGCAAGTCCAAATAGTAAGAGACGGAAGTTGTGTCAAAGAGAGGAAGAATCCTTTCAAGAATTTTTAGACAATGACAAATTCACAAGCTTTTCGACTTAAAAGACAATCTAACAGACCAATATTCGAATGGAAGTGCAAACAGAAAAATAAACTGTGTTGTGGAAGACAACTCTGTAATTTTGTATGTTGTGGATTTAAATGAACCTAGTGGACCTGAAATTTGTTTTAGTGTAAAAAAATAAATTGTGACTTTTTCACAGATGTGTGGTTAAAACGTGTAAAACTATGTGAAGGACAACTTAATTGGGATTTTACCTAAGAAAAAACTGACTAGATGGAGCCAGCTGCAAAACAGTCTAAGCCGTTATGTTTCTGGACCAATATTACCAGATGACGAGTCTCTGTTTAATCAAGCCATATATTTTCTGGAATTGGTGAGGAAAAAATGATGAAGAAAGCAATGAAGTTATGTTTGATTTTTTTGATTGAACAGTTGAAATTGACCCGTACCGCTCCTTGTAAGCACAGATTTTCAACAAATTGTATTATTGCTTCCTTTATTTGTCAGACCACATGAGTGTCATCAATGCACTTTGTTTTCTGGGGAAGTCGGGCGACGATCTCACAAATCTGCGACTATATCCATCCCCTGAGGAAATGTATCCTTTGTGGGGCAATGAGGTAACGGCATCGGGCCCCATGGAGTGATGAATGTTGTCAAGTGGCGGTCCCTGCTCATCATAACGCTTTGATATCCATTCCAAGCATCAAAGACGGTCTGCGAGTGTGGGGTGGTACCTTTCGGGCTTGGTGGAAGGGAGACTGGGTAAGGGTGAGTTTCACGGGTGGCATGACGATTGAGCGGTTGGAGGTCAACTGTTCGTCGGGCTTTCCGAGCTTGGGGCAGACCACCATCCTATGACACCAGGTGACCGGAGTGCCAATAGGAACTGGTTCAATAACACCAAGCCGCACGTCTTGGTCTAGGCCAGCTTTGACTTCCTCTTGTCAGTGCACTGGAATTGGTATGGGGGCATGGTGGGCGTACAGATGATGGGCATCAGAGTCTATCATGAGACGTATGGAGGTCCGGACATCTTTGGAAGAGGTTGATGTTCAGATGCGTTGAAAGAGCTGGGATCGAGCAGTGGTCGAGCAGCCATTTTTCTAAATATTCCACGTTCTCCTCTGTGGCTGGGACAGGGAGGGTTGTAGGACGTGGTGGTGGTGGTTGACGTCGTGGGCATTCGCAGGCCTGGTCAGTGATTAGTGCGTTAAAAGTTGTTTTGCTCTCGGGTGTTATGGAGGGTACTGCCTCACCGATCGTGGGGAAGCTGGGGGATATCATGCCCAGGGCAATACATGCCTGCTTGGATAGGAACATCCTGTCCGTGGCTGAGGTAAAATACACCATCTGATAGGTTTCAAGCATGGTGTCGGTGGGGGATGTCCCAGAGATGCGGAGTGGGAGAGCACCAACGATGTCAATGGCGCCACTGTTTGCAGCAGTCATCCTCATGGTGACCGGTAGGAGGTTGCGTCGGTTGAGTCCTATCTTGTGCAGGAGCTTCTCAGTCAGCTAGGCAAGACTGACATCCAGTATCAGCCATCGAGAGTAAGGGATTGCGGAGGAGGGTTTAGAAACAGTTGGAGTGAGGCCAAGTGACTGGGCATCTGAGGGTACTGTCTGGACAGTGACATCGACAAATGGTTGAGGATCGGAGGCACGTTTCTCCCATGCCCTACAAAATTCGTTGTAGATATGATGATCAAGGGAGACAGAGTTCGTGTTTGATCTTGGATCGTCATCAGTCACCTCACATAACATAGACTATTGAAAATGGCAGAGGAATCATCGAGGGCGTTCTGTGCAGTGTTTGGTAGATTCCGCGATGACTGACGGCAAACGCCGCAAAGTGGTGGGGCATGCCGCATTTGGTGCACTTGCGGTCGTGATGCTGGACATTTTTTCTTGACGCCTGTATGAACTTGTAGCTGCTACTATGGTCGATGGGCTGCTCGGCGACAAGGCTACTGGCTGAACGCTCTCGCTCTCCTTTGCCTCCGGAGTGCGGCCCTCCAGAGTCATTTCCTGTTGTGATTCGCCGAGGATATCTAGTCAAATTTCTTCATCTTTGATGCCTCGTATGAGGGCATCTCAATCATCATGTCACTGTAATCTACCTTTGTTTCGGCAAGTGGCGGCTGTGCATTTTATTTTGAAATTGCACACCCCAGCTTGTCCTCTCAGACGGGGCAAAGGCTCGGCACGGTCCTGGCGATTTGCTGAGCTGGACACGGGTACCATCACGTTTTCCTGGCGTACAGCAAGTGTCTTAATGTTAGCAAGTACAGTCTGTTCATCACTGCCAGCAAGGGCGCCGAATGTCCTTGTTAAATCTTTTCGGCAATGCTTCACACAGCATTCGAGAGTTGAAAGACGGCGCGCCATAATCCGAGGTGTGTGGCTTGTTTATAGTCGGACCACTCTGTTCGAAATAGGCCCATGTCTCACTTGTCCCAGCTGCGGAGACCGTAGGACGCGGACATTCTCTGCCCCTGGCTGCTGTAGGTCTGGCAGGGGCAGAAGCCAGTGGGTTGTGGCGCTGTGGATGTCGATGAGGCGGATCAATACTTCAGTTGGTGTGGATGTGGGCCATTCGGGTCTGCAGCCAGGGGCGGGGCATTGGATAGTGCTCATGATGGATCGGTAAGATTTTAATTCTTCGTATAAATGAGTGGGACATAACACTGTTTGTCAAATTCAGGAAAAGGTATTTAATGGTGAAATGACAATGAAGAATTAAGATCAGATTAGGTGCTGAAACAAGAGAAAAAGAACAAATTAATAAAGAGACTAAAGATATTCCTCTAATTATTACGTGCTTTATCTAGATCTAGTTCTATTACTATAAAAGATGGATTACTAGCAAACATTTTTTGTCAAATGAAATGAAATATTTGGATGATAAAGATTTTGCTGTCAATGTGTCAATCTTTTAATTGATGAAATTCATGTCAAGGCAAAATTGTCATACAGAGGTGGACATCTCATTAATTGGACAGGCATCCAATGATTCAGATAGTTTGGCTAATTCTGTTCAGTGTTTCATGATTTCAATAAGATGACATCTGCATATCTTTTAGAAATTACTAAAATTGTTGTAGAAAATGTCTGTGAAGCTGGCTTAACCCTCTAGAGTCATTTGATTAGGTTGCCACCACTAATGAGCTTGTTATCATTATACTTTTCCCTTACTGATGCCGCTTATAACCAATCTGCTCTATACATGTAATAGGAATTAACGCCTCCTACTTCACTCTGAGGTTGCAACATGAACTGTAGTAGATTTACTGTTTAAATGTTTATTACTGTTTTCTAAGACAACTTGATTGATGGCATTGCAACCATGCATGTCTTTGCAACCAATGGGTGATATCATTGCAGCTAATGCAACCAGAAGACATCGATGCAACCGGTGCATGATTTCTTTGCAACCAGTCTGAATTAGTGCTAACTTTTGATGTATTGGACATTTTTCAGCTGGTTTGAGCCTTCCACGTTGAGTATTTTTTTGTTTATTGAAACAGAGTAGATGAACAAAATTAGTCCATAACAAAAAATATTATTGTTATCGCTGTTTATTAACATATTATATATAATAATTTAACAAGAGAATATAGATAGGTACATATAATATATTTATCTACCTATGTTATTCTACCAACATATCAGCCTCAGTTTCATTAAGGCTGTATTGATTTCCTCAAGTATATTATTGAGACCTAATGAATCAATGCTACCAACATCATCTTTTTCTTTTTCAGATCTATCTGTCTCATGTTGAGCTTGCAGGTCATGTTCATCTTTTTCAGCCAAACTTGCTAGAATATTTTTAGCCTTAAGTATAGCTTCTTCTTGTGCCCTTTTCAAACTTTCTTCTCATCAGTTTCCTCTGAGTGGTCTGTAGTAGCAGCTTTCTTTCTTGTCTTTGGTTTAGGCTTAGATAATGTGGATGCCTTTAAACATTTTGCCTCCTCTCTTTTTACGTTTTCTTTCCTGCTTGTCTTCTTCATCCTTCTTTCGTTTCAAGGCCCTTTCTGCCGACATTATTTTTCTTCTTCCTTCCTTTTTCTTCCCAGCTTTCTCGAGCTCTTGTTCTCCAGTTCTCTAATAAAGTCGTCACCACTCATAAAGCTAGGCATTGGCTTCTTTTTTTGTTTCTTACCCTTACAATTGTTGGAGTTTCCAGTGGATTAGCAGATGTTTTTTTGATTTCAGTTGAAGCTGAAGTATTATGGCATTCTGTTACCATCTTTTTCCACATGTCGTATTGTTCATCTGGGATGTCATAACCTTCACTGAAACGTAGTTTGTAGAGTTCTAAAGTAGGTTTTCCTATATCTGCTACTACAAAATCCATTAGTTCTACTAGAGTCTGGGATAGAACTTGTACTTGTACAGGGACTGACGACGAAAGCGATAAACCCTCGGTAGAAGTAGTTGGCTTGTTGGACAAAGAGGACAATGTTGTGGAAACTGGTGTCGTGTCAATGGCATTGTCTTGCTGATGGCTTGTTGATGGAAGTGAGGCAACCTCAGACGTAGTTGCCTGATTTGATGGAGAGGTTAATGCCGTAGAAACGAGTTTGGATTTATCAATGGCATTGTAATCAAGTGGAAACAATCCACACTTTTTGAAAGCTTGGTAAACGATAGCACTGTCTTTTACCACGGATTGATAAGCTGTCTTAAAAGTTGCCCCAAATGTCTTTTTAGTAATGATCCTCTCAGATCTTTGCCTTACAGCCTCCCTCCAACTGGCTTTCATTGATTTTAAAATGCCTACATCCAGGGGCTGGATGATATGTGATACATGAGCCAGCAATCCATACAATATAATACCATGATCCCTGCACATCATTGACGCCTCAAGTGAAATGTGTGAAACATGCCCATCCATGAACAGTAAAATAGGCTTTTTAAATGTTCAGTTTGGGGTATGAAGACCGTTGCAAGCCATTTGATGAATATTGTTTTATCAATCCACCTATTCGGTGACTTTGTTGTAAATGATTCTTCGAATATGTCCGATTTGTCAAAGTTTTTGGAATTGTGTAGGGGATATATAAGCATCGGATGGACGAAATACCCAGCTGCATTGCAGCAAACTAGTGCTGTAATCATTGTGTGTGTTTCTTTGGGATACTTGATACACGTATCTGTGCTGCAAGTCGGTAATAATGCGGCCAGATTGGGCATCAAGCTGAAACGGACTCGTCAGCATTGAATATCCGGAAGGGTCAAGGAGAATTGTTGGATCAATTTCTTTTATCGTGGATGCCATTTTTCCGAACCATTGTTTCAGCATATCTTCAGTTAATTGGGCTCTTGCTAGCCCCAACTTTTGAGTCTTCCGAAAAACCAGCTCAGGTCATCTTTTCCGGAAAAGCCGGTACCACATGTCACCTGGAAGTAGAGTTAGCAAAGATAATAATGTTATTATTATAATAAAAATGCTATACCTCATTGTACTATAACTATGCAAGTGTTTGCATTTGAAATTTAGCCACAATGCATAGGGTTAGGATAGGCATACATACTACTGAAGAAGGAGGAGGAGGAAGAAAAGAAGAAGGGACTTCAGTAATTCATAATCATGTACAAAATACTTTTACTAAAAATTAGCTTTACAAACCTGGAGTGTTGTCTTTCCATGGGGTTTGTATGCTATGGTGGTCAACATATTTCTTTACAGTAAGAAGGAAGTCTTGCTTTGTCCTGCCAAATCCACTTTTGCCATGGACTTCAACCATTCCACTATCTCATGTTCTTGGGTATTCGACAAAACTGAAAAAAAAATATGTAGACAGGATTACAGTGGAGACCATTTATAACAGTTCCTAATATTATAACAGGGAATCGTTTATATCATCAGGGGTGTTGTAAATCCCCATTGTTTTACTTCTCTTTATCTATGTTAAAATTTAAAACAATCAAACAAAAGCAAGCACATTATGTCAATCATTTAAGGGAATTTTAATTTTAAATATTTCAACAATACTTGATTTATTTTTTAAAAACTTATTTGACAAACCTGTTATTTGTTTGAAGTCTTCGCGTGTTGCAGACCGTTTGCCAGTTAGCTTGTTCTGTAACGTGGTCCATGGAATGTTGTACTTTCTTGCAATATCTCTCTTTGCGACATTCCCATATAAGAACATTCCTCAATAGCACGCTGCAGGTCATCATAACTCCAAGCACCCTTAGAGGCATGTTGATGGATCTCAATTAGGCTGAAAATGTTATAGTTATATAAAAAGTTATAATCAAGAATTACTAGAGACCTGGACTATATTAGGCACTAGTATATTATGGTTTGGACACGGACAATGCTGTTAACTGTCTCATTTTATACCTGAGTACAGTGAGAAAATGTCAGTCAAGAGTCGTTTCTAAGGACTCTGAACCGCCACCAAATGGATTCTAACTCAGGACCTTTAGGTTACGATTACATTACGAGGTGAACTGTCTAGCGCTAAACTGCAAAGTCACACTTTAGATTACTGTGATTACAATATCTGGCTAACTTCGATTGAGTCCTAAATGCTCTTATTTAAAAGCAGTAAAGTGGATTTATTTAATGGACCCAACGCCATCAACTTGTTTATCTGATTAGGTTGCAACCACTGATCCCAACGTCATCAACCAGTTCATTAAGTGGTTGTCATTGCAACCAGCTTACCATGCCTATTTCTCAGCTTTTCAAAACAAAAATATACTAGATATTTGTAATATATCATCCTCTGCACATTTCAAATGCAAGATGAGGTTAAAAAGACTAATTATTAACAAGTAATAGTAATATGAAAAGAAGCAAACTCACCTTCGATTCCAAACTGAACTATTTTAGGCGGGTAAACTTTCAAGAACTGTAAGGCGCCATGTTTGTTCAGAAAAAGAAACTGCTTGGACTGCAATGCATTGCTGCCAGGATGTTCTATCTAAAAGTAACTAAAGTTCAATTATATACCGTAGTGCTAAATTGAAGAGATAATGAGGGAATTGTTTTATGGTTGCAACGACACCCTGGACCCAACCTAATCAAATGACTCTAGTGCCCGGCCCCATACATAATTGGTTTAAAATTCTGAATTTGTGTATGCACAGTCAAAAACTATTGAAAAATAGACCACAACAACAAAAATTGAGATTGGTTGCATTTAATTAATGAGTAAAAAAACTTGGTCCAAATATGGACCATCGGGCATTCGGTGACACACTTAGATCTTTTTGACCGTATGAAACATCAGGAAGCAGTTTCTGTCTTTGTTATGACAGAGATGGACTCACATTTTTGGCACACCGTGTTACTGCGATATGTGCAGGATTTGACTTGCAACGTTGACGATCATCATAAAGCAGCCAATGGTTCACACTGTCCAATCTCACATCATCAGGCACTGGGTACGATTGTCGCGATGCACGGGGAGTTTGAATCACTGTGTAAGCGAATTTGAAGGCCTTCCTGGTAGGTACTCCTGAATCTTTATCAGGGTCATGGCAAGTTCTTGGAAGTCGCTCAGTTTCATGATTTTTGGAATGTTCAGTACTTTTCTGTGCTTCCGGTAACGCAGCCAAGAAGTGACGACCATCATGTTGAGAGTATGAAAAAAAAATGTATAAGTACCAATGTCTGGACTTTATTTTGGTCTTGTACAGGGCTGTCAAACTGTCAAGGAGATCTACACCTCCCATGTTTTTATTATAAGAACAGATAACAGCTAAGGACACTCCACTCCAACAACCTTTTTCTCCTTTCTGTCGATCAAGTTGACCCTTGTAAATGGTTCAACTCCAACAAATGAGGAAATCATGTCCACTTTTCGGTTATCAAATCATCCTACTGCCACACAATTTGAACTAGTTTCAACAAGTACAAGGTGATGACTTGACCCTCTCCTCTCCTTTTTCAGATCTTTCTCCTTTTTGAGTTGGCATCCTTTCAGCCTATTTTCCTTACAGTTCCTGCATAGAAAATTCTTCTCTCCTTTAGTGCTTTAACGAGTGCAAGACTTGAGAATAAATTGTCTGCATAAACAATAAAGTTCTTATTATCTTCCAGACCTTTTGACCATGTCAAGAACAACATTTCCAGTCATACCAACTGTTGGATTGTCATTGTTGGTTTTTGATTTTGAGCCCTGATAAATATCAAAGGAATGAAGTGCACCGTTGCTGCCTGTACGCGCCCACATTTTGAAGCCCCAACGGTGAGGTTTATTACGCATAAACTGCTTCAAGCCGTGATGGCCTTTGAAGGCGACCATGATTTCATCGAGACGTCTGGTTCTGCTCCGGCGCGATTTTGTTCAAATTGGCAGATAAACCAGAGATCCACGGTCCAAGCTTCCACACTCGATCGTTTTTTTTGCCTGATCAGTGAGACCGGATCGTTGTTGTCACACATATGTAGGTATCTCCCCACGAGTTCGAACCGGTTGCGCGACATCACATCAGCAACAGGCGGATACCTGGCAGCAGCAGCCCAATAGGCGCGGATGCGGTGGGCTTTCAT
>JAXRKP010002438.1:30000-51455 GCA_037039925.1 Doris montereyensis
TCTCCTCTCCTCTCTCCCTCCTCTCTCCCTCTCTCCCTCCCTCCCTCTTCCCTCTCTCTCCCTCCCTCCCTCTCTCTCCTCTCTCTCTCTCTCTCTCTCTCTCTCTCTCTCTCTCTCTCTCTCTCTCTCTCTCTCTCTCTCTCTCTCTCTCTCTCTCTCTTTCTCTCTATCTCTAATGCGTCGTTTAAAAAAGGTGTGTTCTAAAGGGAAATATAGATTTTTACACATTATGAGAATGTTACTGATGTTGCTTATGGTTATGGTTTGGTGCGTTTGTGACGTCAGGTGCTTTTTGGAAAGGCCAGGCTTTTTTTCGTCACGGGGTGGTGGTTGTAGCTCTAGGCCGTCTTTTTCGTCACGGGGTTGTAGTTGTAGGCCGCCTTTATTTTTGAAAAAATTGTCATACAGGCATTGCCCTTCAGGCTTTGCGGTTGTCAGTGTTCACGTTTTTATGTATGCTTCAATTTCCTCTTGTCAAAGGGATCATGTTTATCCTTGTAATCACCGTTTGTCAAAATTTTCATGGGGGTTTTGTGTCTATTTGTTTTTGCTTCCCGCTATAGAAAACGGGATACGCTCCGGCTCTATGAGTCCTATGTAAAAACATCCTGACGTTGCCACATGAAGTAGACGGGCTAAATTCCAATGGAACAAAGAAACCTCTTTCTATCTCGTGTGACATTTATTTGTAGATATTTGTATCGCATGTCTCCTTCAAGTCAATCTCTCCATTTCGTGTTACATTTATTTGTAGGTAATTGTATTGCGTGTCTCCTTCAAGTCAATCTCTCCATTTCGTGTGACATTTATTTGTAGGTAATTGTATTGCATGTCTCCTTCAAGTCAATCTCTCCATTTCGTGTTACATTTATTTGTAGGTAATTGTATCGCATGTCTCCTTCAAGTCCATTTCGTGTTTCAAGTCAATCTCTCCAATTTCATTTCGTCTTACATTTATTTGTAGGTAATTGTATTGCATGTCTCCTTGAAGTCAATCTCTCCATTTCGTGTTACATTTATTTGTAGGTAATTGTATCGCATGTCTCCTTCAAGTCAATCTCTCCATTTCGTGTTACATTTATTTGTAGGTAATTGTATCGCATGTCTCCTTCAAGTCAATCTCTCCATTTTCGTGTTACATTTATTTGTAGGTAATTGTATCGCATGTCTCCTTCAAGTCAATCTCTCCATTTCGTGTTACATTTATTTGTAGGTAATTGTATCGCATGTCTCCTTCAAGTCAATCTCTCCATTTCGTGTTACATTTATTTGTAGGTACTTGTATTGCATGTCTCCTTCAAGTCAATCTCTCCATTTCGTGTTACATTTATTTGTAGGTCCTTCAAGTCAATCTTCCATTTCGTATTACATTTATTTGTACTTGTATTGCATGTCTCCTTCAAGTCAATCTCTCCATTTCGTGTTACATTTATTTGTAGGTAATTGTATCGCATGTCTCCTTCAAGTCAATCTCTCCATTTCGTGTTACATTTATTTGTAGGTAATTGTATTGCATGTCTCCTTCAAGTCAATCTCTCCATTTCGTGTTACATTTATTTGTAGGTACTTGTATTGCATGTCTCCTTCAAGTCAATCTCTCATTTCGTGTTACATTTATTTGTAGGTAATTGTATTGCATGTCTCCTTCAAGTCAATCTCTCCATTTCGTGTTACATTTATTTGTAGGTACTTGTATTGCATGTCTCCTTCAAGTCAATCTCTCCATTTCGTGTTACATTTATTTGTAGGTATTTGTATCGCATGTCTCCTTCAAGTCAATCTCTCCATTTCGTGTTACATTTATTTGTAGGTAATTGTATTGCATGTCTCCTTCAAGTCAATCTCTCCATTTCGTGTTACATTTATTTCAAGTTGGTCCATTTCAGCTACATTATTTGTGCATGTCTCCTTCAAGTCAATCTCTCCATTTCGTGTTACATTTATTTGTAGGTATTTGTATTGCATGTCTCCTTCAAGTCAATCTCTCCATTTCGTGTTACATTTATTTGTAGGTACTTGTATTGCATGTCTCCTTCAAGTCAATCTCTCCATTTCGTGTTACATTTATTTGTCTAATTGTATTGCATGTCTCCTTCAAGTCAATCTCTCCATTTCGTGTTACATTTATTTGTAGGTAATTGTATTGCATGTCTCCTTCAAGTCAATCTCTCCATTTTTCGTGTTACATTTATTTGTAGGTAATTTATTGCATGTCTCCTTCAAGTCAATCTCTCCATTTCGTGTTACATTTATTTGTAGGTAATTGTATCGCATGTCTCCTTCAAGTCAATCTATTAATCTTCCAATCTTCACGTGTTACATTTTTTTCCATAATAAACTCCATACATTTGTTTTAGAAATTCATGATTGGTTTATTTCATAATAAAAGTTTTGAAATTTGATTGGTTTATTTTTATTTTTTTTATTGCGGATCAATGTTTGTGTTTTTAGTTATTTTGTCGTTACCTATCTGTTTTCCGGTGCATTTAGCCTGCAGATTTGTTGCAGTCACTGATACTAAGTGAGACTGTGGATATCGGTTTATTTTTCAGTTGTTCCCACAAGTTTTTTACAATTCCGTGTGTTTCCATGTCCTTGTCTTCCTTTCTTGCATTTCTCTGTTGTTATTTGTTCCCATTTGCATGCTGTGCTGTTCCATTGACTGGCAGTCTATTTATTCCATCCACAGTGTCACCACGATTGCATTCATTCTCTCCCACAGTATTTCTCTTCTATTGTCATTGTGCTCATCGATGTTGTTCTCGTCATCGTTGTTGGTAATTAGGAATTGATTTGGGAATACATCTTTAACCATGTCATCATCATCATCATCATCATCATCATCATCATCATCATCATCATCATCATCATCATCATCATCATCACCATTACCATTGTTACTGTCATCGTCTTCCAACATCATCATCATCATCATCATCATTATTATTGTCACGATTACCATCGTTGTCTTCCTCATTGTTACATCATCCCCATCACCATCTCCGCCAATCTTCATCATCATCACCATTATTATCGCTGTCATTATTATCGTTGTCATCATCAATTGGATATCTTCTCCACTCACTTTAACATTGTCATTATCGTTACCATCAGCATCATCCCGATTGTTATCAGTATCATCGTCATCATCGCCATCATCATCACCATCATCATCTTCATCATCATCCTCATTTTAAAATCTACCAAACCCCGAGATCACTTTAGTTGTGTAATTACTATAAATAGAATCGGGCATTGGGCAGGTGCTTGCACATATAAGGGACTAGACGATCCCGTCCTCCATGGCACTGCTGGTAGCTCCTACATCCTCATTTCCTTTCCTTCGTTCATCTTGCTGTTTTCTCGTAATTCAACTTGATATCCGTAATTGTAGACGCTGACAATATTTCAATGAAGCAAACAAAGCTTCTCCTCCTCCTCCTTCTGTCTGTCTGTATGTCTGTCTGTCTGTCTCTGTCTGTATGTCTGTCTGTCTATCTTTCTGTCTCTGTCTCTTTGTTTCGGTCTTTGTACCCATTCACAGGGTGAAAACATCACAGAGGACAACCAGCGTTTAGAACCCACATCCATGTGATAACGAACTCATAGTACAATGTATTCATGTGTGCAGGTATGTGCGTATATATATGTGTATGTATGTATGTATGTGTAATCATGTCTTGTATGTATTATGTGTGTATGTATGTGTATGCATGTATTGTATGTACGTATGTATGTGTATGCATGTCTTGTATGTATATATGTATGTATGTATGTGTATCATGTATTGTATGTATATATGTATGTATGTATGTGTATGCATGTCTTGTATGTATATATGTATGTATGTATGTGTATGCATGTATTGTATGTATGTATGTATGTGTATGCATGTCTTGTATGTATGTATGTATGTATGTATGTGTATGCATGTCTTGTATGTATGTATGTATGTATGTATGTGTATGCATGTCTTGTATGTATATATGTATGTATGTATGTGTATGCATGTATTGTATGTATGTATGTGTATGTATGTATCTTGTATGTATGTATGTATGTATGTGTATGCATGTCTTGTATGTATGTATGTATATATGTATGTATGTATGTGTATGCATGTATTGTATGTATGTATATGTATGGATGTCTTGTATGTATGTACATATGTATATATGTATTTATGTATGTGTATGCATGTATTGTATGTATGTATGTATGTGTGTGCATGTCTTATATGTATGTATGTGTATGCATGTCTTGTATATATGTATGTGTATGCATGCCTTGTATGTATGTATGTATGTGTATGCATGTCTTGTATGTATGTATGTGTATGTGTATGCATGTCTTGTATATATGTATGTATGTGTTTGTATGTGTATGTATATACGTATATATGTATGTATGTATGTATGTATGTATGTATGTATGTATGTACTTGTATATTTAACAGTGCACTGACGAATGAATAGATCTGTGTGTGTGGGTGTGTGTGTTGTGTGTGTGTGTGTGAAGCATCTCTCCAGGCTGAGCCTGTAGTCTAGTTTTGTAGCACGAGTGTGCAGCGCCCTAATTAGGTCAAGCCAACGAGACGCTAACGCGGGAGTTGTGAATGTGAGTCCGTGGAAAGCATTATTTTACTATGTGTTTAGCAAAGTGTGCTAGATCTAGTGTGTTGATGGTTTTAATTCATTTGTGTCTTAGTTAGTAGATTGGTGGATGAACGATTGGTATCCATGGATTGGGGGAGATAAAGACTTCCAATTAACATTATTTTCATAACGATCTTTCTTTTGTAGACTTTTATTTTAATTATTTTCCCAACTTGTTTATGGTCTTAACACCCCTTAGCTCATCCTGAAATCTATTTTATGTGGAAATTAAAGCAAGTTAGATATTGAAACTTTGTCAGAATATAGCCCATGTTGTCCCCATGCACCGGTGTACATTTCATAATGTTGGACGATGCTGTTATTATTGTATTGATGTTATGTCACGGTTTGGTCTCTCAGTTGGAATATGGATAGTTTTGGCCGGCGCGTGACGTAGACGCTTTCTGAAACGACCGCGCGATGCCTTATAAAGAGGTCACTAGGGCGTCTGGGGGAGAATAGAAAAGGAATTGGAAGAGACTTGAGAGAGACGCCCACCAAGAATTCGTGGGAACCCCTGAGGTGGGGTGGGCCAGAGATGAAGTGAGAGACCGCTGTATTTGTATTATTATTATTATTATTATTATTATTATTATTATTATTATTATTATTATTATTATTATTATTATTATTATTATTTTTATTATTATTATTATTATTATTAATATTATTATTAGTATTATTATTATTATTATTATTATTATTATTATTATTATTATTATTAATATTATTATTATTATTATTATTATTCTTATTATCATTATTATTATTATTAATATTATTATTATTATTATTAATATTATTATTAGTATTATTATTATTATTATTATTATTATTAGTATTATTATTATAATTATTATTATAATTATTATTATTATTATTATTATTATTAATATTATTATTATTATTATTATTAATATTATTATTATTGTTATTATCATTATGTAGTCCTAAGTCTACGTTCACTAGATGTACCTCCGATTGAGGGAATACGTTTGTATGAATAAATAAATCATTACAGATGTCACCAACCACCACACTATTAACATTTGTCTTGGACTTGGATCTATTCGAATTTGTCCTGGCATCGGTGAGGCATCACGGTATGAAGTGTGCCACTCACTACTACAACTACTACATCTTCTACACAATGTCATGATCGTTTGTCCTGCAATCCTCCGACGTTTCTCATCATCACCCGTCACTCACCAGTATCACATATATGTATGTATGTATGTATGTATGTATGTATGTATGTATGTATTTATGTATGTATGTATGTATGTATGTTTGTATTTATGTATGTATGTATGTATGTATGTATGTATGTATTTATGTATGTATGTATTTATGTATGTATATGTATGTATGTATGTATGTATGTATGTATGTATGTATGTATGTATGTATGTATGTATGTATGTATGTATGTATGTATTTATGTATGTATGTATTTATGTATGTATGTATTTATGTATGTATGTATGTATGCAAGTAGCATGGATGTCTGCATAGAGGAATGCATGTGCTTATAAAATATTTACATGTAAATGTAAGTATATATAAAACAACATACCTGAATTCCAATTGCGTTGTTGGGAACAAGTTTACAAAACAACAACAAAGAAACAAATAAAGAACAGAACTATTTAAATAAAAGTTAGTAACAGAAATGAATTATACACAAGAAAACAAATAATATACACACAAAAGTACAAACAATACACACAGAAAAAGCAACCAATACACACAAAAAAACAAACAATACACACAAAAAACAACCAATACACACAAAAAAACAACCAATACACACAAAAAACAACCAATACACACAAAAAACAACCAATACACACACAAAAACAACCAATACACACAAAAAACAACTAATACACACAAAAAACAACCAATACACCCAAAAAAACCCAATACACACACCAAAAAAACAACCAATAGACACAAAAAACAGACAAAAACAACCAATACACACAACAACAAACAATACACAAACAACAAAAAACAATAAACACAACAAAAAACAAACAATAGACACTGATGAAGATTTTTAATGATAAATAAACAATAGATATTCATAAGTGATATGATAACAAACAATATAATCACTAACACACAAACACAAACACAACAACATAAAAACACCTACACACACAAAAAAACAAACACATATAAAATAATTGCAATGAAGTTCTGTTCAATTTTTAATGATAAATATACAACCGTGATTGTTCATGTATCTTCAACGTAGATGAATGGTGATGGATAGATATGATAACAAACTATCATAATATATAATCACTGCAAGACTGAAACACTAGAATACACACACTGTCACACACACAGGACGACATGACGACGATGATGATGACATGATAATGATCAAGACATGGTCATGATGGTAGCGATGCTGATAAATGTTTACATGATCAAGATGATGGTCGGGATCGTAGCGATGATGACGATAATAATGATAATGATATGTTCAATGGTCATGATCATGGCGATGATGGCGATGATAATGATAATGATAATGATCAAGATGATGGTATGAGTGGATGATGGCGATGGGATGATCAAGATGATTTGATGTCATGATGACGATGACAATGATAATGATATGAATTCAAGATAATATATATACGTGACGATGATGATCAAGATGATGGTTATGATAGCGATAGTGATGATGATAATGATCAAGATGAGTGATCTCGGATAATGATAATGATAATGATCAAGATGATGGTCATGAACGATGATGCGATAATAAGATGAAAGATGATGGTTGATCGTAGCGAAGACTGAAAGGAAAGAAGATGAGAATATAGCGATGATGACGATAATAATGATAATGATAATGATCTGAGCCTGTGATGACATACCATGACAGGACGACAATGACGACGATGATGATGATAATGATAATGATCAAGATGATGGTCATGATGGTAGCGATGATGACGATGATAATGATAATGATAATGATCAAGATGATGGTCATGATGCGATGATGACGATGATAATGATGATAATGATCGATATGATAGCGATGATGACGATGATAATGATAATGATAATGATCAAGATGATGGTCATGATGGTAGCGATGATGACGATGATAATGATAATGATAAAGATGATGATCAAGATGATGATCAAGATGATCATGATGGTAGCGATGATGACGATGATAATGATAATGATAATGATCAAGATGATGATCATGATGGTAGCGATGATGACGATGATAATGATAATGATAATGATCAAGATGATGGTCATGATGGTAGCGATGATGACGATAATAATGATAATTTGATTGATGATCATGACTAGCGATGATGACGATGATAATGATAATGATAATGATCGATGATGGTCATGATGGTAGCGATTTTTAAAATGAGGATGATGATGAAGATGATGATGATGATAATGATGGCGATGATGACGATGATACTGATAACAATCGGGATGATGCTGATGGTAACGATAATGACAATGTTGATGTGAGTGGAGAAGATATCCAATTGATGATGACAACGATACTAATGACAGCGATAATAATGGTGATGATGATGAAGATGATGGAGATGGTGATGGGGATGATGATGGTAATGATGAAGACAACGATGGTAATCGATGACAATAATAATGATGATGATGATGATGATGATGATGTTGGTTACGATGACAGTGACAATGGTAATGGCGATAATGATGATGATGATGATGATGATGATGATGATGATGATGATAATGATGTGATAGTGATGATGACATGGTTAAGGATGTATTCACAAATCAATTCCTAATTACCAACAACGATGACGAGAACAACATTGATGAGCACAATGACAATAAAAGAGAAATACTGTGGGAGAGAAGGAGGCAATCGTGGTGACACTGTGTATGGAATAAATAGACTGCCAGTCAATGGAACAGCACAGCATGCAAATGGGAACAAATAACAACAGAGAAATGCAAGAAAGGACCACGAGGGACAGGGAAACACACCGGAATTGTAAAAAACTTGTGGGAACAACTGAAAAATAATCCCGATATCCACCGTCTCACTTAGTATCAGTGACTGCAACAAATATGTAGGCTAAATGCACCGGAAAACAGATAGGTCACGACAAAATAACTAAAACACAAACATTGATCCGCAATAAAAAAAAAACAAACAAACTTTGAAATAAACCAATCATGAATTTCCTAAAACAGATAATTTATTATGGAAAATATGTAAGATTGGAAGATTAATAGATTGACTTGAAGGAGACATGCGATACAATTACCTACAAATAAATGTAACACGAAATGGAGAGACTGACTTGAAGGAGACATGCAATACAATTACCTACAAATAAATGTAACACGAAATGGAGAGATTGACTTGAAGGTGACATGCAATACAATTACCTACACATAAATGTAACACGAGATGGAAATATTGACTTGACGGAGACATGAAAAATACAAGTACCTACAATAAATGTAACACGAGATGGGAGAGATTGACTTGAAGGAGACATGCAATACAATTACCTACAAATAAATGTCACACGAGATGGGGAGATTGACTTGAAGGAGACATGCGATACAATTACCTACAAATACATGCCACACGAGATGGGGAGATTGGACTTGAAGGAGACATGCAATACAATTACCTACAAATACATACCACACGAGATGGGAGATTGACTTGAAGGAGACATGCGATACAATTACCTACAAATACATACCATCACGAGATGGGGAGACAGCCTTTGACTACAAGGAGACATGCAATACAATTACCTACAAATACAACCACGAGATGGAGAGATTGACTTGAAGGAGACATGCGATACAATTAACTACAAATACATACCATCACGAGATGGGGAGATTGACGAAAGACAGCCTACAACAAATACAACCACGAGCCCCGTGACGAAAGACAGCCTACAACTACAACCACGATAGAGAGATTGACGAAAGACAGATACAAATACCTACAACTACAACCACGAGATCCCGTGACGAAAGACAGCCTACAACCACATACCACACGAGATGGGGAGATTGACGAAAGATTCAATACAATTACCTACAAATACAACGGTCCGAGATGGGGAGATTGACTTAAAGGAGACATGCAATACAATTACCTACCAACCACACGAGATCCTGATTGATCTTGAAGGAGACATGCGATACAAATACCTACAAATACATACCACACGAGATGGGGAGATTGACTTAAAGGAGATTTATTTACAATTACCTACAAATACATAACACGAGATTGAGAGATTGACGTGAAGGAGACTGCGATACAAATACCTACAAATACATTGGGGAGATTTTGAAGGAGACATGCAATACAAATACCTACAAATTCGAGATGGGGAGATTGACTTGAAGGAGAGGTGCAATACAAATACCTACAAATAAATGCTACACGAGATAGAAAGAGGTTTATTAATGTCCATTGATTAGCCCGTCTACTTTGCGGCAACGTCAGGATGATTAAAGAGGAAGTAGTTTTTTTTTAGAACCGTATCCCGTTTTCTATAGCGGGAAGCAAAAAACAAATACATACCACCTACGTTGACAGCCTACAACTACAACCACGACCCCGTGACGAAAGACAGCCTACAACTACAACAACCATCCCGTGACAAAAGACAGCCTAGGGTTACAACCACGATCCCGTTTGAAAAACAGCCTGCAACGTACAACAACCATCCCGTGACAAAAAACAGCCTACAACTGATACAACCATCCGCCTTGTAACTACAACAACCATCCCGTGAGGAAAAACATGCTACGTTACAACAACCATTGGATGAAAAACAGCTACAACTTGTAACTAGGTTTGGATGTCTTTTGATACCATCCCTACGTTGTAACTAGGGGTTACAACCACGATGTCACGAAAAACTTTGATACAACCATGCTACGTTGTACAACTAGGCGTTGGATGTCTACAATACAACAATCCCGTGACGTTGCCTACGTCTACAACCAGGGGTTGGATGTCTTTGATACAACCATGCTACGAAAGTTGTAACTAGGTCTTTGGATGTCTTTGATACCATGACATTAGAAAGACGTTGTACCTAATTATCAAACACGTATTAAGGGTTGGATGTCTTTGATCACCATGCTACGTTGTACAAGGCACTAGTAACTAGGGTTGGATGTCTTTGATACCATGCTACGTTGTAACTAGGGGTTGATGTCTTTCAATACCATGCTACGTTGTAACTAGGGGTTGGATGTCCTGATTACCAGCTACGTTGTAACTAGGGGTTATAAAATGTACCTACTACGTTGATAACTAGGGTTGCTACTTGTACCATACTATTGACTAGGCGTTGGATGTCTTTGATACCATACTACGTTGTAACTAGTTGGATGTCTTTGGATACCATGCTACGTTGTAACTAGGGTTGGATGTCTTTGATACCATGCTACGTTGTAACTAGGGGTTATATGTCTTTGATACCATGCTACGTTGTAACTAGGGGTTATATGTCCTTGATACCATGCTACGTTGTAACTAGGTTGGATGTCCTTGATACCATGCTACGTTGTAACTAGGGGTTGGATGTCTTTGATACAATGCTACGTTGTAACTAGGGGTTGGATGTCTTTGATACCATGCTACGTTGTAACTAGGGTTGGATGTCTTTGATACAATGCTACGTTGTAACTAGGGTTGGATGTCTTTGATACCATGCTACGTTGTAACTAGGGGTTGGATGTCTTTGATACCATGCTACGTTGTAACTAGGGGTTGGATGTCTTTGATACAATGCTACGTTGTAACTAGGGTTGGATGTCTTTGATACAATGCTACGTTGTAACTAGGGGTTGGATGTCTTTGATACCATGCTACGTTGTAACTAGGGGTTGGATGTCTTTGATACAATGCTACGTTGTAACTAGGGTTGGATGTCTGTGATACAATGCTACGTTGTAACTAGGGTTGGATGTCTTTGATACCATGCTACGTTGTAACTAGGGTTGGATGTCTTTGATACCATGCTACGTTGTAACTAGGGGTTGGATGTCTTTGATACCATGCTACGTTGTAACTAGGGGTTGGATGTCTTTGATACCATGCTACGTTGTAACTAGGGGTTGGATGTCTTTGATACCATGCTACGTTGTAACTAGGGGTTGGATGTCTTTGATACCATGCTACGTTGTAACTAGGGGTTGGATGTCTTTGATACTCATGCTACGTTGTAACTAGGGGTTGGATGTCTTTGATACCATGCTACGTTGTAACTAGGGTTGGATGTCTTTGATACCATGCTACGTTGTAACTAGGGGTTGGATGTCTTTGATACAATGCTACGTTGTAACAGGGGTTGGATGTCTTTGATACCATGCTACGTTGTAACTAGGGGTTGGATGTCTTTGATACCATGCTACGTTGTAACTAGGGGTTGGATGTCTTTGATACCATGCTACGTTGTAACTAGGGGTTGGATGTCTTTGATACCATGCTACGTTGTAACTAGGGGTTGGATGTCCTCAATACCATGCTACGTTGTAACTAGGGTTGGATGTCTTTGATACCATGCTACGTTGTAACTAGGGGTTGGATGTCTTTGATACCATGCTACGTTGTAACTAGGGTTTGGATGTCTTTGATACAATGCTACGTTGTAACTAGGGGTTGGATGTCTTTGATACCATGCTACGTTGTAACTAGGGGTTGGATGTCTTTGATACCATGCTACGTTGTAACTAGGGTTGGATGTCTTTGATACCATGCTACGTTGTAACTAGGGGTTGGATGTCTTTGATACCATGCTACGTTGTAACTAGGGGTTGGATGTCTGTGATACAATGCTACGTTGTAACTAGGGGTTGGATGTCTTTGATACCATGCTACGTTGTAACTAGGGGTTGGATGTCTTTGATACCATGCTACGTTGTAACTAGGGGTTGGATGTCTTTGATACAATGCTACGTTGTAACTAGGGTTGGATGTCTTTGATACGTTGTAACATGCTACGTTGTAACTAGGGGGGTGTCTTCAATACCATGCTGGTGTAGAAAGGACTCCCGTCGTCAAAGGTGGTCAGTCGCAGGTTGCCACAGCAACCTGCCCTACTATTACTGAGTCCAGGAGTAAGCGAGGTTCTATAGCGCATGATAATTGAATAACTCAAGCCTTGAGTTTGATCTGAATTGATTTTTTAATTTTAATCCATATCCACAATCAAGGAGTTCTTGGGGATTTTAGTAGAATTTTTTATGTTAATTGACGTTGCCATGTAAACAACCAAATGATGTTTAACGTACAGGGTTGGGATCTTCTGACGGGACCTCCTTTTTATCGTCAGTCTCCGTGGGACAAGGTGATCGTCCACATACCTGGACCACGAGGGGCGTGGTTTCTTATAATAAAAAGACAACTCCCAGAAAACTGTTCAACTCCTGAGGTTTGAACCCAGGGACCATTTGGTTGAAAGGTCGACATCTTACCTATGGACTACCGAGCCCACCAAATTATTGAGTATCATGCTGACGTATGCTTGACAGCCTAAGCAAATCGTCCTATTTATGACCTAGGGTTGCAACTTTGTATACGCTATAAAGATCACTAAGGGTTTTGTTCTCTTTGATGAGTTCAAGGTCAACAAAAAGGAACTGTCTGTGATGACATCACCATACTGATTCAGGTGATTTCCCTCGTTCGAGTTCACATCGCGTTCCTTTTGTTCCAATGATTTTACCTTGCTGAGATACAAATAGACGTATGCATAACGTCTTTGTGTATCCTCACGATGACGTATTGCTTAGTGTATTAGAAAGACGATGCACAATGGCATATTGAATCAATTCGACTCCAGTATCATTCAGTCCATCAATGACGTATTCAGGAGAATTCGGTTTACCATGGAAAACCTAAGCCTTGAGTATTAGAAGGAATCAATTCTACAATCAGTTCACCATGGCCTATTCAGGAATCAATTAACGTGCACAGTGTTAGATCTCAGTTCACCATGGATCGTCCACATTCACAGGAATCAATTCTACCAATTCAGTTCAAAGTTTATGGCATATTCAGGAATCGATTACCTATGGACTATTCCTCAGTTCACCATGGCATATTCAGGAATCAATTCCTATTTATGACTCAGTTCACCATTACGCTATAAAGCATATTCAGGAATCGATTCTTGATCAGTTCACCATGGCATATTCAGGAATCAACTACCCAGCTCACCATGGCATATTCAGGAATCAAGTTCCTTTTGTTCCAATGATTTTACCTTGCTGAGTACAAATACAGGAATCAATGTGTACCTCAGTTCACGTATTCAGAGAAGAGGTTATGTATTAGGAATCAATTCACAACTTCAGGAATCAATTCACCAGTTCACCATGCATATTCAGGAATCAATTCTACCTCAGTTCACCATGGCATATTTAGGAATCAATTATTCCGTTCACCATGGCATATTTAGGAATCAATTCTTCCTCAGTTCACCATGGCATATTCAGGAATCAATTCGACCTCAGTTCACCATGGCATATTCAGGAATCAATTTGACCTCAGTTCACCATGGCATATTCAGGAATCAATTCTACCATGGCATATTCAGGAATCAATTCTACCTCAGTTCACCATGGCATATTCAGGAATCGATTCTACCTCAGTTCAACATGGCATATTCAGGAATCGATTCTTCTTCAGTTCACCATGGCATATTCAGGAATCAATTCTACCTCAGTTCACCACGGCATATTCAGGAATCAATTCTACCTCAGCTCACCATGGCATATTCAGGAATCAATTCTACCTCAGTTCACCATGGCATATTTAGGAATCAATTCTACCTCAGTTCACCATGGCATATTTAGGAATCAATTCGACCTCCGTTCACCATGGCATATTTAGGAATCAATTCGACCTCCGTTCACCATGGTTCATCACATCTTTACTTAACTCGTAAACAAACGCACCACAGTAAGACAAGATAAGCAGCGGTCGGACACTAATACTACATGTATTAAAAATATTTAACAAACTGATAATTTGACCAACGGACGTCGTGCAAAGCGGCTAACACACACGTGAAATAAACACAAACCAATAACACACATCTTTGACTCCAGATTCTTCAAAAGACATTTTTTTAGGCTTGGCCATACCCATTACACAAAGGGCATGGTCGTTGGGTCAAACTGACCCATTAACAAGATGACGTCTTTAAAGTATTTATCCGCCGGACCTAGTATTCAGATCATGTTTTTAAAAAATGTGTCACTATTGTGTTGTCGTGACATGGCCAAAGCTTCATTACCGGTATGGAGTCAACATAGTAATAATACATGTATAATAGTTACCGTCAACACTGAATGAATGAATAGTTTGTTGTTCTTGAAGACAAAAGACTATGTCATAGAATATGTAAAAACTATACACCGTGTTATGTCATTCAAGTATATATTGTATTTCATATAATGTCATAATTACAAATTGAATTGTTATCTTATCCCACATCTTTTAAAAATTGGTCGAAATTGGATGTACCGCAAATCCGGGACGCAGAAGTAAGCGATTCTGTATACCGCAAGTGAATCATTATTATATTAAATCCTAGAAATAAGCGACGGAAAAATAGAACAGAGAAAATACTGCAAAATATTTAGAAAGGATTTTATTGCAACCCCTATAGGCTGAATCCCTACCCCTACCCAAACATTTACAACCCTACTGGAATCCCTATACCCAAACATTTACAACCCCTACATGTTGAATCCCTACCCCTACCCAAACATTTACAACCCCTACAGGTTGAACTACCCCTACCCAAACATTTACAACCCCTACATGTTGTTACCCAAACATTTCCCAGGTTGAATCCCTACCCTTACCCAAACATTTACAACCCCTACATGTTAAATCCCTACCCTTACCCAAACATTTACAACCCTACAGGTTGAATCCCTACCCCCTACCCAAACATTTACAACCCCTATCCCTGTCTTCGATTGTCATGCAAGCCCTTAAGAGCTTCCTTCTCTCCATTTTACGGTACATGTACCCATTTTGTTAACATTTTTGTGTTTTTTAGCAGTGGGGCCAGCAATGTTTGATTTCCTTGCAAAATTTATGGGAATCAAAAGATGTTTTATTTGAACACTGTAACGCAAGGGAATTTATCGAGATACATACATGTAATAATAGTATCTGTCAGTCAAAAGGAAGACAATGAGGGGCCGTCATGAACCGGAAGTCCACGGAGGCCAGGCCATGTTAAGACTTGATGGCTAGATAGTCATAGGTGTAACACATACAGATGCCTTCACTTAGACACATAGATAAATCAATCTAGATCTCTGTGCTCACTAGCCTATGTCTACATATTGCGTGGCATTGCACCACCCAGCCTTTCTCTCCAATGTCAGAGGCAAGCTTTCTCTAAATCTTAACACACCAATGCAATCTATTTGACTTGCTATGTAATGGATATAGATCTATCTAGATCTACTTTTAGCTCGAGCTATATATATGCTTTAGATGTATATCTATTGTGACTGGGGAAAAAAGAAGTAAATCTAGATCTAGATCTAGAGCTTCTTAGCTAGAGATGGATGTAAGTTTAGATATAACAATCATATCTTTAGTCTTGACTTAATCTAAAATTTTGTAACTCTTAACCTAGATTTAGACCTAGATTTAGCTATAACTAGATGTGATAGAGTTTCTAGAGTTATAGAGTTTCTAGAGCTAGATGTAGATGGATCACAATTATATCTAAATTCTTGTAACTCTTAACCCAGATTTAGACCTAGAGTTTCTATATCTAGGAGCTAGATGTAGATGGATCACAATTATATCTAAATTCCGTAACTCTTAACCTAGATTTAGACCTAGAGTTTCTATATAGGCTAGAGTTAGATGTAAATGGATCACAATTATATTTAAATTTTAAATTTTGTTAACCTAGAGTCACATCTAGAGATAGACTAGAGCAGATGTATAGATCACAATTATATCTAAATTCTGTAACTCTTAACCTAGATTTAGATCTAGAGTTTCTATAGGCTAGAGCTAGATGTCGATAGATCACAATTATATCTAAATTCTTGTAACTCTTAAACTGATTTAGACCTAGAGTTTTTATAAGGCTAGAGCTAGATGAGTTACAATTATATCTAGAGATTTAGACCTAGTTTCTATATAACTAGATCCTGGAGCTAGATGTAAATATATAATAATTATATCTAAAGTCTTATCTTAATGTAGATTTAGATCTATATCTAGATCTAGATCTATATCTATATCTATCTACATCTAGATAATCTAGATATTCTTATGTCTAAACTCTCGGACAACATAGCCCTACCAAATCTCCACATTCAGCTAGACATGATCAAAATTTTGTAGTCAATACATAAAATACATGTACAATGCATTGTTATATCTGTGAAAAGTGTAATAAGGGTAGATGGGTAGATGGGAGAGGGAGAGGGGAGTAGTCAGCCGGTGATGTTCTAAGTAGTCGTTTATCACCAACAGGCAAATACTGGTTTAGCACTTGACACACGGGTTTAGATAATCATTTTAATGACTCACCGAGCAAAACGGTCACACAGGGTACATTCAAAAGAGAAAAATAAATCTCTTTGAGTTTGTTGAAGTAATTGACAAGGGCATTGAATGGTAGGACGAAGCTCAAACTGTCAACATGTCAAGGCTGAGCGAAGCAGGAACAAAAGCATCAGCGCAACGGAGGAAGGGGAAGGGATGGGGGGGCAGGACAGGAAAAGGAAGAAGGAAAAGAAGGAGGAAGAAAGAGACAAAGAATAGAAAAGAGACCTAGATGACGGAGGAGATGAAGAAATAGGAAGAAAAGACGAAGAATGAAACGAAGAAGGAAAAGGAGAGAGGAAGAGGAAGAAGGAGAAGGAAAAGGAAGAGGAAGAAGGAGTTTGAAGATGACGAAAGAGATGAAGAAGAAAGAGAAGCAGAGAAGAAAAAGTGGTGGTGGGGGTGGTAAAGGAAAGAGAAAATAAGAACAAAGGGGCTTGAATAAACAAGGAGAAAGGAAAACGACAAGGAAAAGAAGTGAAATTAATAGGAAACTGAGTGAGTGGCTGTGCACGCCATAAAGGGAGAAATTCAAGAGTAAATAAATAAATAAATAAATAAATAAATAAATAAATAAATAAATAAATAAATAAATAAATAAATAAATGAATAAAAAATAAACAAATTAAATGAATGACTGCACAGACTGATAAAAGCACGGTGAATTTGGTCAAGAATCCAATTCATGTTGTGAGTCAAAGGTTGTTATGTTATACTTTGTGGCATGTCTTCTTTCACAATAACAATAAAGATGAATTGGTCCTCAGTTATTACTTCCGGTTTGGGTTTTTCTCTCACTATCATCGTGTTAGGAAATGGCATGAAAACATACAGATTCAGTTTATCAAAATGAAACAATAAGTCGACACATTAACCTTATGGTCACATTCAAACTCACTCACAGCTGAAACTACAGAAGTTGATATCAATACGTTGATATCTATGTGAATCATGACAAAACACGCTACAAACATAGCAGTTATTTACATACATAACCTTTGTTCACGGAACATAACTGAAGGGGCAGTTTTGGAAGTATTTGATGAAATGATGGATAGATGGATGGATTGATAGATGAATGAATGAATGAATGAATGAATGAATGAATGAACGAATTAATGAATGAATAGATACACGAATGGATGGATAGATTGATGAGTGAGTGATTGATAGAATGGATGCATGGTGGATGCATGAATGGATGGATGGATATATATATACGGATTGATGGATTGATGGATGAATGGATTGATAGAATGATGGATGGTGGATTGATGAATGGATGGATTGATGGATGGATTGATGGATGGGTGGATCGATGGATGGATGGATCAATGGGTGGATGGATCGATGGTTACATTGATGGACAAATGAAAGGATGGATAAAAGGATTGCTACATGGACTTAACACAACACTTGTGTAATAATAATAATAATAATAATAATAATATGAAGTAGCATGTACATAGAACAGTTGTGGATATAAAACAAGTTAATTAACAACAAACAAACAAACAAACAAACAAAGTAACATGTTATTAAAACGAATTGCTCTAAAAGGCTTGATGATTAGATGGATGAATATTTGAATCATGAAAGCGGATGGCTAGATGATTAGATGGATGAATATTTGAATCATGAAAGCGGATGGCTAGATGATTAGATGGATGAATATTTGAATCATGAAAGTGGATGGTCAGATGATTAGATGGATGAATATTTGAATCATGAAAGTGGATGGTCAGATGATTAGATGGATGAATATTTAAATAAAGTGGATGACCAGATGATTAAACAGATGAATATTTGAATCATGCAAGTGGATGGTCAGATGATTAGATGGATGAATACTTGAATCATGAAAGTGGATGGCCAGATGATTAGATGGATGAATATTTGAATCATGAAAAGTGGGATGGCCAGATGATTAAATGGATGAATATTTGAATAATGAAATTGGGATGACCAGATGATTAGATGGATGAATAATTGAATCATGAAAGTGGATGGCTAGATGATTAGATGGATGAATATTTGAATCATGAAAGTGGGATGGCCAGATGATTAGATGGATGAATATTTGAATCATGAAAGCGGATGGCTAGATGATTAGATGGATGAATATTTGAATCATGAAAATGGATGGCCAGATGATTAGATGGATGAATATTTGAATCATGAAAGTGGATGGCCAGATGATTAGATGGGATGAATATTTGAATCATGAAATTGGATGACCAGATGATTAGATAGATGAATATTTGAATCATGAAATTGATGGCCAGATGATTAGATGGATGAATATTTGAATCATGAAAGCGGATGGCTAGATGACTGATGGATGAATATTTGAATCATGAAAGTTGATGTACAGATGATTAGATGGATGAATACTTGAATAATGAAAATTTGGATGGTCAGATGATTAGATGGATGAATATTTCAATAATGAAACTGGATGTCCTGGGGGAGGGGGAGAGGTAAAGGAGGGGGACTTATTAAATAAAATGGATGTCTTAACGTTTCAATGGTGTTGTAGCTGAACCGCAGTGTTGTGAACTTGTATCATTAGACGATACTGGTTCAAACCCCTAGGTTTTACAACGTTGTACCTTTACGAAAGGGTTCTTCACTTTATATTCCTCACTTGACTCAGGTGTAAATGAGTACCCAGCTAAAGGTATAGAAAGATCCTAACAGAGCGTTGGGTATGGAAAAAAGCCCAACAGGCTTGTCGGTTGCATGCTCCGCTGGGTTGAGAATGGCTTTGAATGAAAGGGTATCATACTTGGGGGCAGGGATACGACTAGAAATCCACCTTCATCTTTACGTATAGATGGATGGATGAATGGATGTGTAATGAATGAGATAGCCAATGTAAAGATGGATGGATGAAGAGAATGGATGTGTACATGAATGAGATAGCCAATGTAAAGATGGATGGGTGAATGGATGTGTACATGAATGAGATAGCCAATGTAAAGATGGATGGGTGAATGGATGTGTACATGAATGAGAGAGCCAATGTAAAGATGTATGGATGAATGAATGTACATGAATGAGATAGCCAATGTAAAGATGAATGGATGAATGATGTGTACATGAATGAGATAGCCAATGTAAAGATGAATGGATGAATGGATGTGTACATGAATGAGATAGCCAATGGGTGAATGGAAATGAATGATAGCCAATGTAAAGATGATGGATGAATGGATGTGTACATGAATGAGATAGCCAATGTAAAGATGGATGGGTGAATGGATGTGTACATGAATGAGATAGCCAATGTAAAGATGGATGGATGAATGAATGTGTACATGAATGGATAGCCAATGTAAAGATGGATATGAATGGATGTGTACATGAATGAGATAGCTAACACACGAATGGAGAGAACATGTCAATCAATAATAAATGTACGATACATGTACTGAGAGCGTTATTTAATTGAAATCACCCTATTCACCATCAAAGGTGACCTCAAAGTGCCTGAGAGTTATAAATATATATATATATATATATATATATATATATATATATATATATATATATATATATATATATATATATATATATAATGTATATTCATTTGATAATAGTTTTTACACATCACTATTTACAGAGCGCATTGAAAACAACAAAATGGTTGCACAAGAAACAATATAATAATATAATTATGTGTCTTAACATCTTGCCGGGTGAAATATCTGACATCGTTAATAATAACTAGATCTAGTAGAGATTAAACCCACGACCAAAATGATGCTAAGTCATCTGGTTCGATGACCTCCGCCATGAGACAGATGGAGCATTGAGGTCAATAACGTATCAGATAGGAAGTAACACAAAAATGTCTGCTGCATTTTACTGAAACCGTCGGATTGTCATCGGATGGTCGTCGGATGGTCATCGGATGGTCGTCGGATGGTCATCGATGTCATTCAATGGTCTGACTAGAATGATGGTCGATTAGCTGCATACATGGACACAATGCTATCAGGTTGCTCAGTTGAATGTCACCTTTTGTCCGCTGCTCTACGCGTTGCTGTGACGTGGCTGAGTTGTCCATCTCAAGACTACATAATATTACATTATAATTTATATTCACACATACACACACACACACACACACACACACACACACACACCTTCTCTCTCTCTGT
>JAXRKP010002439.1:0-17500 GCA_037039925.1 Doris montereyensis
AAACGTCAAGAAATCAATACAAAGCTTATATAACAAAGGAAATTCCAAAATTGTCAGTTCTTTATTTTATTTTACAATTCAATTGCCAACTGTTTCATGATTTTGAAATGAAAAGGCCTAATAAACCAATTTCGTGTATTGGTGTTATGGGTTGATCAAACAAATTTTTGTACCAATTTTGTGTATTTGTATGGGTTGATCAAACATATTTTTGTACCAATTTTGTATATTAGTGGTATGAGTTGGTTAAACATATTTTTTGTACCAATTTTGTGTATTTGTATGGGTTGATCAAACATGTTTTTGTACCAATTTTGTGTATTGGTGGTATGGGTTGATCAAACATATAACCAATTTTGTGTATTGGTGGTATGGGTTGATCAAACATATTTTTTTGTACCAATTTTGTCTATTGGTATGGGTTGATCAAACATGTTTTTGTACCAATTTTGTGTATTGGTCCTATGGGTTGATCAAACATATTTTTTTGTACCATTTTTGTATATTAGTGGTATGAGTTGGTTAAACATATTTTTGTACCAATTTTGTGTGTTTGTATGGGTTGATCAAACATATTTTTGTACCAATTTTGTATATTAGTGGTATGAGTTGATTAAACATATTTTTGTACCAATTTTGTATATTAGTGGTATGAGTTGATTAAACATATTTTTGTACCAATTTTGTGTATTTGTATGGGTTGATCAAACATATTTTTGTACCAATGTTGTGTATTGGTGGTATGGGTTGATTAAACATATTTTGTACCAATTTGGTATATTGGTATGCGTTGATCAAACGTATTTGTGTACCAAATTCATCTAACAGAATGGTTTTGATAAAACGTAGGTGTGTACCAATTTCGTCTAACAGAATGGCTTGATAAAAAGTATGTGTGTACCAATTTCATCTAAAAGAATGGCTTGATGAAACGTATGTGTGTACCAATTTCGTCTACTAAATGGCTTGATAAAACATATTTGTGTACCAATTTCGTCTAATAGAATGGCTTGATAAAACATATTTGTGTGCCAATTTCGTCTAACAGAATGGCTTGATAAAAAGTATGTGTGTACCAATTTCGTCTAATAGAATGGCTTGATAAAATGTATTTGTGTACCAATTTCGTCTACTAGAATGGCTTGATAAAACATATTTGTGTACCAATTTCGTCTAACAGAATGGCTTGATAAAAGTATGTGTGTACCAATTTCGTTTAATAGAATGGCTTGATAAAATATGTGTTGTGTACCAATTTCGTCTACTAGAATGGCTTGATAAAACATATTTGTGTACCAATTTCGTCTAACAGAATGGCTTGATAAAACATATTTGTGTACCAATTTTGTCTAACAGAATGGCTTGATAAAACATATTTGTGTACCAATTTAGTCTAACAGAATGGCTTGATAAAACATAACCAATTTTGTCTAATAGAATGGCTTGATAAAACATATTTGTGTGCCAATTTTGTCTAATAGAATGGCTGATAAAACATATTTATTGTTACAAATTTCGCCGAATAGAATGGCTTGATAAAACGTATTTGTGTACCAATTTTGCCTAATAGAATGGCTTGATAAAACATACTTGTGTACCAATTTTGTCTAACAGAATGGTTTGATAAAACATATTTGTGTATTGCCAATTTTGTCTAACAGAATGGCTTGATAAAACATATTTGTGTACCCATTTTGTCTAATAGAATGGCTTGATAAAACATATTATTTTGTGTATCAATTTCTAATAGAATGGCTTAATAAAACATATTTGTGTATCAATTTCGCCTAATAGAATGGCTTGATAAAACATATTTGTGTATCAATTTCGTCTAATAGAATGGCTTGATAAAACGTATGTGTGTACAAATTTCGTCTAATAGAATGGCTTGATAAAACGTATTATTTGTGTACCAATTTTGTCTAACAGAATGGCTTGATAAAACGTTTATGTGTACAAATTTCGTCTTAGAGAATGGCTTGATCAAACATATTTGTGTACCAATTTCGTCTAATAGAATGGCTTGATCAAACGTATGTGTGTACCAATTTCGTATACTGGTATGGGTGGGTCAAATATATTTGTGTAACTATTTATAATGGTATGGGTTGATCATACATATTTATGTGGTCTCATCAGTTGTAAGTCAGTCCATGTTAGTCAAAATATTTCTAAGTCTATATCGGGTTTTTTTCCCCTAGGCTTCGTATGTTTGAAAAAATTCTTTCTAATCGACTTAAGACTTGATATTGATATGGAAAGTTATACCCTTGTGAGTATAATAAACTTAACACTTGACATTGATATGTGGAAAGTTATACACTAGTGAGTACAATAGACTTAACACTTGATATTGATGTGAAATTTATACCATAGTGAGTACAATAAACTTAACACTTGATATTGATATGTGGAACGTTATACACTAGTGAGTACAATAAACTTAACACTTGATATTGATATGTGGAAAGTTACACCATAGTGAGTATAATAAACTTAACACTTGACATTGATATGTGGAAAGTCATACCTAGTCAGTACGATAAACTTAACACTTGATATTGATATGTGGAAAGTTATACCATAGTGAGTACAATAAACTTAACACTTGATATTGATATGTGGAACGTTATACCCTAGTGAGTACAATAAACTTAACACTTGATATTGATATGTGGAACGTTATACACTAGTGAGTACAAGAAACTTAACACTTGATATTGATATGTGGAAAATAATACCATAGTGAGTACAATAAACTTAACACTTGATATTGATATGTGGAAAGTTATACCATAGTGAGTACAATAAACTTAACACTTGATATTGATATGTGGAACGTTATACCCTAGTGAGTACAAGAAATTTAACACTTGATATTGATATGTGGAACGTTATACCCTAGTGAGTACAATAAACTTAACACTTGATATTGATCCATATTCTCTAGATTACGAAAGTACATTTTTCACTTTATTCTGCCCACCTTATCTTGGCTATTCTACCAATATTGATTTCAATGCTATTATATCAATGTTGATTTCAATGCTATTACATCAATATTGATTTCAATGCTATTATATCAATGTTGATTTCCATGCTATTATATCAATATTGATCTCAACGCTATTACATCAATGTTGATTTCCATGCTATTATATCAATGTTGATTTCAATGCTATTACATCAATATTGATCTCAACGCTATTACATCAATGTTGATTCCAATGCTATTATATCAATGTTGATTTCAATGCTATTATATCAATGTTGATTTCAATGCTATTATATCAATATTGATTTCAATGCTATTATATCAATGTTGATTTCAATGCTATTATATCAAATTGATTTCAATGCTATTACATCAATATTGATTTCAATGCTATTATATCAATGTTGATTTCCATGCTATTATATCAATATTGATCTCAACGCTATTACATCAATGTTGATTTCAATGCTATTATATCAAATTGATTTAAATGCTATTATATCAACGTTGATTCAAATGCCATTATATCAAATTGATTTCAAGGCTATTATACCAATGTTGATTTCAATTGCTATTATATCAATATTTATTTCAATGCTATTATATCAATATTGATTTCAATGCTACTATACCAATATTTATTTCAATGCTATTATACCAATATTGATTTCAATGCTATTATACCAATGTTGATTTCAATGTCACTACACCAATGTTGATTTCAATGCTATAATACCAATGTTGATTTCAATGTTATAATACCAATGTTGATTTCAATGTTATAATACCAATGTTGATTTCAATGTCGTTATACCAATATTGATTTCAATGTCACTACACCAATGTTGATTTCAATGCTATAATACCAATGTTAATTTCAATGTTATAATACCAATGTTGATTTCAATGTCGTTATACCAATGTTGATTTCAATGTCATTACATCAATGTTGATTAAATGTCATTATACCAACGTTGGTTTCAATGTCATTATATCAATGTTGATTTCAATGTCATTATACCAATGTTGATTTCAATGTCATTATACCAATGTCGATTTCAATGTCACTCTACCAATGTTGATTTCAATGTCACTCTAACAATGTTGATTTCAATGTCATTATGCCAATGTTGATTTGAATGTCGTTATACCAATGTTGATTTCAATGTCATTATACCAATGTCGATTTCAATGTCACTCTACCAAGGTTGATGTCCATGTAATGTCATTATACCAATGTTGATTTTAATGTCATTATACCTATGTTGATTTCAATGTCACTACACCAATGTTGATTTCAATCTCCTTATACCCATGTTGATTTTAATGTCATTATACAAATATTGATTTCATGTCACGCTACCAATGTTGATTTCAATGTAACTCTACCAATGTTGATTAAATGTCACTCTACCAATGTTGATTTCAATGTCCTTATACCAATGTTGATTTCAATGTCATTATATCAATGTTGATTTCAATGTCACTCTACCATTGTTGATGTCAATGTCATTATACCAATGTTGATTTCAACGTCACTCTACCAATGTTAATTTCAATGTCATTATACCAATGTTGTTGATGTCAATGTCATTATATCAATGTTGATTACAATGTCACTCTACCAATGTTGATTGCAATGTCATTATACCCATGTTAATTTCCATGTCATTATACCGATGTTGATTTCCATGTCATTATACCAATGTTGAGTTCCATGTCATTATACCAATGTTGATTTCAATCTCACTCTACCTTTGTTGATTTCAAGGTCACTCTACCGATGTTGATTTCAATGCCATTATACCAATGTTGATTTCAATGTCACTCTACCAATGTTGATTTCAATGTCACTCTAACAATGTTGATTTCAATGTCATTATGCCAATGTTGATTTGAATGTCGTTATACCAATGTTGATTTCAATGTCATTATACCAATGTTGATTTCAATGTCATTGTACCAATGTTGATCTCAATGTCATTATATCAATGTTGATTACAATGTCACTCTACCAATGTTGATTGCAATGTCATTATACCAATGTTAATGTCCATGTCATTATAGAAATGTTGATTTCCATATCATTATACCAATGTTGAGTTCCATGTCATTATACCAATGTTGATTTCAATCTCACGCTACCTTTGTTGATTTCAAGGTCACTCTACCGATGTTGATTTCAATGTCATTATACCAATGTTGATTTCAATGTCACTCTACCAAGGTTGATTTCAATGTCATTCTATCAATGTTGATTTCAATGTCATTATATCAATCTTGATTTCAATGTCACTCTACAAATGTTGATTTCAATGGCATTATACCAATGTTGATTTCAATGTCACTCTACCAATGTTGATATCAATGTCACTCTAACAATGTTGATTTCAATGGCATTATGCCAATGTTGATGTGAATGTCGTTATACCAATGTTGATTTCAATGTCATTATACCAATGTTGATTTCAATGCCATTATATCACTGTTGGTTTCAATGTCATTCTATCAAAGTTGATTTCAATGTCATTATACCATTGTTGATTTCAATGTCATTATACCAATGTTGATTTCAATGTCATTATATCAATGTTGATTTCAATGTCATTCTTTCAATGTTGATTTCAACGTCATTATACCAATGTTGATTTCAATGTCATTCTATCAATGTTGATTTCATTGCCATTATACCATTGGTGATTTCAATGTCATTATACTAATGTTGATTTCAATGTGTTGATTTCAATGTCATTATACCAATATTGATTTCAATGTCATTATATTAATGTTAATGTCAATGCCATTCTATCAATGTTGATTTCAATGTCATTATACCAATGTTGATTTCAATGTCATTATATCAATGTTGATTCTAATGCCTTATGCCGTTCTTGATTGTAATGTCAGTATATCAAAGTTGATTTAATGTCATTATATAAATGTTGATTTCAATGTCATTATACCAATGTTGATTTTAATGTTATTATATTAATGTTGATTTCAATGTCACTCTACCTATGTTGATTTCAATGTCATTATACCAATGTTAATTCCAATGTCATTATATCAATGTTGATTTCAATGTCATTATATCAATGTTGATTTTAATGTCATTATATCAAAGTTGATCTCAATGTAATTTTCTCAAAGTTAATTTCAATGTCATTCTATCAATGTTGATTTCAATGTCATTATCTCAATGTTGATTTCAATGTCATTATATCAATGTTGATTTCAAAGCCTTATACCATTGTTGATTACGATGTCAGTATATCAAAGTTGATTTCAATGTCAACATATCAATGATGATTGTTATGTCATTATTATACCAATGTTGATTTCAATGTCATTATATCAATGTTGATTTCAATGTCATTATATAATGTTGATTTCAAAGCCTTATACCATTGTTGATTACAATGTCAGTATATCAAAGTTGATTTCAATGTCACAATATCAATGTGAATTCCTATGTCATTATACCAATGTTGATTTCAATGTCATTATATTAATGTTGATTTCAATGTCACTCTACCTATGTTGATTTTAATGTCATTATACGAATGTTAATTTCAATGTCATTCTATCAATGTTGATTTCAATGTCATTATATCAATGTTGATTTCAATGTCATTATATCAAAGTTTATCTCAATGTAATTTTCTCAAAGTTGATTTCAATGTCATTATATCAATGTTGATTTCAATGTCATTCTATCAAAGTTGATTTCAATGTCACTCTACCAACGTTCATGTCAATGCTCGTCTACCAAAGTTGATTTCAACGCTGTTCTATCAATGCTGAGTTCAATGCTCTTCTAACAAAGTTGATTTCAACGCTGTTCTATCAATGCTGAGTTTAATGCTCTTTTACCAAAGTTGATTTCATCGCTTTGTTTCTATCAATGCTGAGTTCAATGCTCTTCTACCAAAGTTGATTTCAACGCTGTTTTTATCAATGTTGAGTTCAATGCTCTTCTACCAAAGTTGATTTCAACGCTGTTCTATCAATGTTGAGTTCAATGCTCTTCTACCAAAGTTGATTTCAACGCTGTTCTATCAATGTTGAGTTCAATGCTCTTCTACCAAAGTTGATTTCAACGCTGTTTATCAATGCTGAGTTTAATGCTCTTCTACTAAAGTTGATTTCAATGCTGTTCTAATAATGCTGAGTTCAATGCTCTTCTATCAAGTTGATTTCAACGCTGTTTTATCAATGCTGAGTTTAATGCTCTTCTACTAAGTTGATTTCAATGCTGTTCTATTAATGCTGAGTTCAATGCTCTTCTATCAAAGTTGATTTCAACCCTGTTATATCAATACTAAGCTCAATGGTTTTCTACCGATACTGAGTTCAATGCTTTTCTATCTATGACGAGTTCTATCTCTTCCTTCAATGCTAAGATCAATGCTTTTCTACCGATACTGAATTCAATGCTTTTCTATCTATGACGATCTGTATGCTCTTCCTTCAATGCTAAAATCAATGCTTTTCTACCAATGCTGAGTTTAATGCTCTTCTAACTATGACGAGTTCTATGCTTTTCTATCAATGCTAAGATCAATGCTTTTCTACCAATGCTGAGTTTAATGCTTTTCACCTATGACGACTTCTATGCTCTTCTATCAATGCTAAGATCACTGCTTTTCTACCAATGCTGAGTTCAATGCTTTTCTACCAATGCTGAGTTCAATGCTCTTCTATCAATGCTAATATCAATGTTTTTCTACCAATGCTGAGTTCAATGCTCTTCTATCTATGACGAGTTCAATGCTCTTCTATCAATGCTGACTGCAATGGTTTTATATCAATGATCAGTTCAATGCTTTTCTACCAATGACGAGTTCAATGCTCTTCTACAAATGCGGAGTTCAATACTCTTCTACAATGATGAGTTCACCTCTCTTCTACTAATGCTGAGGTCAATGCTCTTCTATCAATGCCGATTTCAACACACTTCTACAAATGAATAATTCAAACCTGTTCTACCAATGTTGTCTTCAAAACACTTCTACAAATGAATAATTCAAACCTGTTCTACCAATGCTCTTTTACTAATGTTGTGTGCAATGCTTTTTAGTACCAATGCTCTTTTACTAATGTTGTGTGCAATGCTTTTTAGTACCAATGCTCTTTTACTAATGTTGTGTGCAATGCTTTTTAGTACCAATGCTCTTTTACTAATGTTGTGTGCAATGCTTTTTAGTACCAATGCTCTTTTACTAATGTTGTGTGCAATGCTTTTTAGTACCAATGATCTTTTACTAATGTTGGGTGCAATGCTCTTCTACCAATGCTCTGTTACTAATGTTGTATGAGTTACTAGTGTTGTGTGAAATGCTCTTCTGCCAATGCTCTTTTACTAATGTTGTGTGCAATACTTTTTAAGTACCAATGCTCTTTTACTAGTGTTGGGTGCAATGAGTTTTAGTACCAATGCTCTTTTACTAATATTTGTGTGCAATGCTCTTCTACCAATGCTCTTTTACTAATGTTGGTTGCAATGCTTTAGTACCAATGCTCTTTACTAGTGTTGTGTGCAATGCTCTTCTACCAATGCTCTTTTACTAATGTTGTGTGCAATGCTCTTCTACCAATGCACTTTACTAATGTTGTGTGCAATGCTCTTCTACCAATGCACTTTACTAGTGTTGTGTGCAATGCTCTTGTACCAATGCTCTTTTACTAGTGTTGTACTTTGCAATACTCTTCTACCAATGCTCTTTTACTAATGTTATGTGCAATGCTCTTCTACCAATGCACTTTTACTAGTGTTGTGTGCAATGTTTTTTAGTACAATGCTCTTTTACTAGTGTTGTGTGCAATGCTTTTCTACCAATGCACTTTTACTAATGTTGTGTGCAATGTTTTTAGTACCAATGCTCTTTTACTAGTGTTGGTGCAATGATTTTTAGTACCAATGCTTTTACTAATGTTGTGTGCAATGCATTTTAGTCTTCAATGCTCTTTTACTAATGTTGTGCAATGCTTTTTAGTACCAATGCTCTTTTACTAATGTTGTGTGCAATGATTTTTTTAGTACCAATGCTTTTTTTAATGTTGTACATAGCGCTCTTCCACCATGCTCTTTTACTAATGTTGTGTGCAATGATTTTTAGTACCAATGCTTTTTTACTAATTTGTACGCAACGCTCTTTAATGCTCTTTTACTAATGTTGTGTGCAATGATTTTTAGTACCAATGCTTTTTTACTTTAATGTTGTGTGCAACGCTCTTTACCAATGCTTTTAGTACCAATGCTCTTTTACTAATGTTGTGTGCAATGCATTTTTGTGCAATGATAATGCTCTTTTACTAATGTTGGGTGCAATGCTTTTTACCAATGCTCTTTTACTAATGTTGTGTGCAGTACCAATGCTCTTCCACCAATGCTCTTTTACTAATGTTGTGTGCAATGATTTTTCCACCAATGCTCTTTTACTAATGTTGTGTGCAACGCTTTTTCCACCAATGCTTTTTTACTAATGTTGTGTGCAATGATTTTAACCAATGCTAATGTTGTGTGCCACCTGCTTTTTTACTAATGTTGTGTGCAATGATTTTAGTACAATGCTTTTTTACTAATGTTGTACGCAACGCTCTTCCACCAATGCTCTTTTACAATGTTGTACGCAACGCTCTTCCACCAATGCTCTTTTACTAATGTTGTGTGCTTCTTCCATAATGCTCTTTTACTAATGTTGTGTGCAACGCTCTTCCACCAATGCTCTTTTACTAATGTTGTGCAATGATTTTTAGTACCAATGCTTTTTTGCTCTTCCCACCAATACTCTTTTACTAATAGCAACTCTTCCAATGCTCTTTTACTAATGTTTTGCAACGCTCTCTCTTTTACTAATGTTGTGCAAATGTACCAATGCTTTTTACTAATGGGTGCAACGCTCTCTTTCTAACAAATGCTCTTTTAAATGCAGTGCAACGCTCCTCTAAATGCTAAATGCTATTCTAAAGCTGAGTTCAATGCTCTTCGACCAATGCTGAATTCATTACTGTTCTACTGATGTTGAGATCAATGCTCTCCTACCAATTATGCTTCCAATGCTTTTCTACCAATACTGAGTTCAATATTCTTCTACCAATGATGAGATCAACACCTTTCTACCAATGCTGAAATTAATACTCTTCTACTAAAGCTGAAATTAATACTCTTTTATCAATGCTGAAATTAATACTCTTCTACCAATGCTGAAACTAATACTTTTCAACCAATGCTAAAATTAATACTCTTCTTCCAATGCTGAATTCACTGCTTTCCTACCAATGCTGAAATCAATGGTCTTCTACCAATGCTGAATTCACTGCTTTTCTACCAATGCTGAAATTAATGCTCTTCTACCAATGCTGAAATTAATACTCTTCTACCAATGAGGAAATTAATGCTCTTCTACCTATACTGAAATTAATGCTCTTCTACCAATGCTGAAATTAATGCTCTTCTACCAATGCTGAATTCACTGCTTTTCTACCAATGCTGAAATTAAAGCTCTTCTACCAACGCTGAGTTCAATGCTTTTCTACAAATACGAATTCGGCATTCAATGCTGGTCTACCAATTCTGCATTTAGTGCTTTTTTACCAAATCTCCAATATATGCCCTTTGCAATTCTGAATTCAATGCTCTTCTATCAATTATGCTTTCAATGCTCTTATACCAAATTCGTATTCAATGTTCTTCTACCAATGCTGAGTTCAATGCTATTCTATCACTTAATTATGCTTTCAATGCTCTTCTACTAAATCTGAATGCAATGCTCTATTACCAAATTCTAAATTCAATGTTCGTCTACCAATTCTGAATACACTGATATTCTCCGAAGTTTAAATTTAATGCTCTTCTACCAATTCTGAACTTAATGCTGTTCTTCCGATTCTGAAATTCAATGCTTTTCTACTAATGCTGCATTCAATGCACTTCTACCAATTCTGCATTCAATGCACTTCTACCAATTCTGCATGCAATGCACTTCTACCAATTCTGCATTCAATGCACTTCTACCAATTCTGCATGCAATGCACTTCTACCAATTCTGCATTCAATGCACTTCTACCAATTCTGCATGCAATGCTCTTGTACCAATTCTGCATGCAATGCTCTTGTACCAATTGTGAATTCAATGCTGCTCTCCTAAGCCTGAATTCAATGCTCTTCTACCAATGCTGAATTCAATGATCTTCGACCAACGTTGAATTCAATGCTCTTCTACCAATGCTGAATTCAATGATCTTCGACCAACGTTGAATTCAATGCTCTTCTGTCAATGCTGAGTTTAATGCTTTTTTCCCAATGCTGATTTCAATGTTGTTCTACAAATGCTGAACTTAATGATGTTTTGCCATTATTTAATTAAATGCTCTCTTACCAATGCTGGTATTAAATACTGTTATGTCAATGCCTTATTCAATGCTCTTCTACCAGTGATAAATTCAATGCTATTCTATTAATGCTAATATCAATGCCCTTTTACCAATGCTAATGTCAATGATATTCTACTATTGCTCAATGCAATTCTCTTCTACCAATGTTGAATGCAATGCTCTTCTACAAATGCTGAATTGAATGCTCGTATACCATTGCTGAACTTAGTGCTCATCTACCAATGCTGAATTAAATACTCTTCTACAAATGCTGAATTCAATACTCTTTTACGAATGCTGAATTTAATGCTCTTCTACGAATGTTGAATTCAATAATCTTCTACAAATGTTGAATTCAATACCCTTCTATAAATGTTGAATTTAATACTATTCTACCAATTCTGAATTCAATGCTTATCTACCAATGCTTTATTTAATGGGGTTTTTTTCTGTAATTGCTGAATTTATAACGCTTCAATCAATGAATAATTCACATCTCTTCTACCAATGATGTGCTCCAAGCTCTTCTACCAATTAATGCTGAGTGCAATGCTCTTCTACTAAGGCTGAGTTAAATGGTCTTCTGCCAATGCTGATGTCAATGCTTTCCTACTAATGATGGTTTCAGAGCTCTTCTACCAACGCAGAATGGAATATGTTTCTACTAATGTGAGATTGATGATCTCCTACCAATGGTGTGTTCTATGCTTTGTACTAATGCTGAGTTCAATATTCTTCTCTCAATGCTGAAATCAATGCTCTTCTACCAATGCTGTTTGCAATGCTCTTATACCAATGCAGAAATCAATGCTCTTATACCAATGCTGAAATTAACGCTCCTCTATCAAGGCTGAAATTAATGCTCTTTTACCAATGCTGAAATTAATGCTCGTCTACCAATGTTAAAATTAATGCTCTTCTTCCAATGCTGAGTTCAATGCTCTTCTACCAATGCTGACATTAATGCTCTTCTACCAATGCTGACATTAATGCTCTTCTACCAATGCTGAGTTCAATGCTCTTTTATCAATGCTGTTTGGAATGCTCTTATACCAATGATGAAATTAAAGATGTTCTACCAATGGTGAATTCAATGCTCTTCTACCAAATTCAATTCTGCATGCAATGTTGTTTTACCAATTTTGAATTCAATGCTGTTCTAGCAATTCTGCATTCAATGCTCTTTTACCAGTTATGAATTCAATGCTCTTCTACGAATTTTGCATTTTGCTCTTCGACCAGTTCTGAATAAAATTATCTTCTACCAATTCATAATCAAATGCTCTTGTATCAATTTTACATCCAATGCTCTTCTAGTAAGTCTGAATTCAATGTTTTTTGCTATCAATTCTGAATTCAATGATATTCAACCAATTTTGAATTCAATGCTCTTTGACCAATTTTAAATTCAATGCTCTTTGACCAATTTTGAATTCAATGCTCTTTGACCAATTTTGAATTCAATGCTCTTCGACCAATTTTGAATTCATTTTCTCTTCTACCAATTTTGAATTCATTTTCTCTTCGACCAATGCTGAATTCATTTTCTCTTCTACAAATGCTGAATTCAATTCTTTTCTACCTTTCCTGAATCCAATGCCCTTCTACTAATACACTTGTCCTCAATGTTTTTTATACTGATGTTGAATGCAATGGTCTCGTGCAAAATTTGTATTCAATGCTGTTTTACAAATGCTCAACTTATTGCTTTTCTGCCAATGTTGAATAAATTGTGCTTCTACCAATGCTGTAGTAAATGCTGTAATGTCAATGCTCAATTAAATTCTCTTCGGCCACAGCTAAATTCAATGCCTTTCTACCAATGGTCAATTCAATGCTCTTCTACCAATTGTGAATTTAATGCGGTTGCACAAATGCTGACTTCAAAGGTCTTCTACCAATGGGGAATTCCATGCTTTTCTACCAATGCTTAATTCAACGATCTTCTACAATTGGGAATGCCATGCCTTTCTACCAATGCTCAATCCAACGAACATCTACCAATTGGGAATTCCATGCTTTTCTACCAATGCTTAATTCAACGATCTTCTACAATTGGGAATGCCATGCCTTTCTACCAATGCTCAATCCAACGAACATCTACCAATTGGGAATTCCATGCTTTTCTACCAATGCTCAATGCAACGGTCTTCTAGCAATGGGGAATTCCATGCTTTTCTACCAATGCTCAATTCAATGGTCTCCTACCAATGGGAATTCCATGCTTTTGTACCAATGCTCAATTCAACGATCTTCTACCAATGGGAATTCCATGCTTTTCTACAAATGCTCAATGCAACAGTCTTCTAGCAATTGGGAATTCCATGCTTTTCTGCCAATGTCAAATTCAATGCCTTTATACCAATGTTGAATTCAATGATATTCTACTAATGTTGAATTCAATGATATTCTACTAATGTTAAATTCAATGATAGTCTACTATTGTTGAATTCAATGATATTCTACTAACGTTGAATTCAATGATATTCTACTAATGTTGAATTCAATGATATTCTACTAATGTTAAATTAAATGATATTCTACCAATGTTGAATTCAATGATATTCTACCAATGCTGGGTTCAATGATATTCTACTAATGCTGAGTTCAATGATATTCTACTAATGTTGAATTCAATGATAGTCTACTAATGTTGAATTCAATGATATTCTACTAATGTTGAATTCAATGATATTCTACCAATGTTGAATTCAATGATATTCTACCAATGCTGAGTTCAATGATAGTCTACTAATGCTGAGTTCAATGATAGTCTACTAATGTTGAATTCAATGATATTCTACTAATGTTGAATTCAATGATATTCTAGTAATGTTAAATTAAATGATATTCTACCAATGTTGAATTCAATGATATTCTACCAATGCTGAGTTCAATGATATTCTACCAATGCTGAGTTCAATGATGTTCTACTAATGCCGAGTTCAATGATATTCTACCAATGCTGAGTTCAATGATGTTCTTCTAATGCTGAGTTCAATGATGCTCTACCAATGCTGAATTCAATGATATTCTTCTAATGTTGAGTTCGATGATGTTCTTCTAATGCTGAGTTCAATGATATTCTACCAATGCTGAGTTCAATGATGTTCTTCTAATGCTGAGTTCAATGATGCTCTACCAATGCTGAATTCAATGATATTCTTCTAATGCTGAGTTCAATGATGTTCTTCTAATGTTGAGTTCAATGATATTCTACCAATGCTGAGTTCAATGATGTTCTTCTAATGCTGAGTTCAATGATGTTCTTCTAATGCTGTGTTCAATGATATTCTTCTAATGTTGAGTTCAATGATATTCTACCAATGCTGAGTTCAATGATGTTCTTCTAATGCTGAGTTCAATGATGTTCTTCTAATGCTGAGTTCAATGATATTCTACCAATGCTGAATTCAATGATATTCTACCAATGCTGAATTCAATGATATTCTACCAATGCTGAGTTCAATGATGTTCTTCTAATGCTGAGTTCAATGATGTTCTTCTAATGCTGAGTTCAATGATGTTCTTCTAATGTTGAGTTCAATGATATTCTACCAATGCTGAGTTCAATGATGTTCTTCTAATGCTGAGTTCAATGATGTTCTTCTAATGCTGAGTTCAATGATATTCTACCAATGCTGAATTCAATGATATTCTACCAATGCTGAGTTCAATGATGTTCTTCTAATGCTGAGTTCAATGATGTTCTTCTAATGTTGAGTTCAATGATATTCTACCAATGCTGTGTTCAATGATGTTCTTCTAATGCTGTGTTCAATGATATTCTACCAATGCTGTGTTCAATGATGTTCTTCTAATGCTGTGTTCAATGATATTCTACCAATGCTGTGTTCAATGATGTTCTTCTAATGCTGTGTTCAATGATGTTCTTCTAATGCTGAGTTCAATGATATTCTTCTAATGTTGAATTCAATGATGTTCTTCTAATGCTGAGTTCAATGATATTCTACCAATGCTGAATTCAATGATATTCTACCAATGCTGAATTCAATGATGTTCTTCTAATACTGAGTTCAATGACATTCTACCAATGCTGAATTCAATGATATTCAATGACATTCTTCTAATGCTGAGTTCAATGATGTTCTTCTAATGCTGAATTCAATGATATTCTTCTAATGCTACCAATGCTGAGTTCAATGATATTCAATGATGATATTCTTCTAATGCTGAGTTCAATGATGTTCTTCTAATGCTGAGTTCAATGATGTTTGTCTAATGCTGAGTTCAATGATGTTCTTCTAATGCTGAATTCAATGATGTTCTTCAATGCTGATCTTCTTCTAATGCTGAATTCAATGATGTTCTTCTAATGCTGAATTCAATGATGTTCTTTAATGCTGAATTCAATGATGTTCTTCTAATGCTGGATTCAGTGATGTTCTTTTAATGCTGAGTTCAATTATGTTCTTCTAATGCTGAGTTCAATGATGTTCTTCTAATGCTGAATTCAATGATGTTCTTCTAATGCTGAATTATATTATGTTCTTCTAATGCTGAGTTCAATGATGTTCTTCTAATGCTGAATTCAATGATGTTCTTCTAATGCTGAACTCAATGATGTTATACCAATGCCTATCAGAAAATATTCACCAGGTCTGCCTATTTATCTTCCTTGTGGTTACAAATGAGTCTTACGCCTATGAAATCTTGTCAGTAATCTTGATATGTGTCTATGGCATAATTTTATAGAAAGAAAGATTACCTCCCCCGCCCCCCCCTAAATGTGCTAACGCGACTTTACTGATCTATTGTATTAATTTTTGTTTCGCAATAGGGTGTGACGTAACCATTGTGGTATGCCATTGGAGACGAGATGAAACGCACCCTCCATTTACAATGTTAGACGACTACTCCTAGTCTATTGTGCTACAGACACCGACATCTCCCTTGGGGAGATCATGGATTACGTAATGCCTCCCACCTTCCCTAAATTAAGACGCAAGGACATGATGGAAATTTTGATTCAATCACCTTATAGTCGGAGACAGGCAATATTCTGTCTTTGTAACATTGACCATTGAAATGTTGACAATCGACTATGCACGTACATTCCCATGCATACACATAATATCCATATACTCATGTATATGATGTACAAACACATACAGATATATATATCATGTATATGATGTACAAACATATATATATATATATATATACTACACAACCAAATCCTAAATAATCTTTTACTAATGAAATATTTAAACAAGATATAAATAGTAATGGTATCTATGATTATTCTAATCTTTATGAGTCAGAATATATTCCTTATGTTGGTGATGATGCTAAAGAAAAATACATAGAAATGATTATTATGATCTTTATGAGTCAGAATATATTCCTTATGTTGGTGATGATGCTAAAGAAAAATACATAGAAATGATTATTATGATCTTTATGAGTCAGAATATATTCCTTATGCTGGTGATGATGCTAAAAGAAAAATACATAGAAATGATTATTATGATCTTTATGAGTCAGAATATATTCCTTATGTTGGTGATGATGCTAAAGAAAAATACATAGAAATGATTATTATGATCTTTCATGAAATAGAGGACAAAACGTATCATTATGAAAAAAGTAAGGATAAGTTCAACAACAAGAAAAAGAACATCAACAAGTAACTAATTGTTATATGTGTGGAATTGAGTTTACAGAAAATAATTGTAAAATAAAAGAGCATAATCATTATACATCAAAATATAGAGGAGCAGCTTGTCAGTCTAGTAATACTAAAGAAGGTAATCAACTAAATTAATTTCTGTTTTCTTTCACTTTGTATCTAATTATCATTTCCATTTTATAATTAAAGAGTTAATGAACTATGAAACCCAATATTATAATGTTAAATCACTATAAAAAAAATTCAGAATAATATATTTCAATAGACTATGGAAGTCATTATAAAAAAATAAGATTCTTAGATTCATACATATTTTTGTCAAAAGGGTTATCAGGTGTTGCAAATTAATTAGAGGAATTTCCAATACTAGATAAAGATTTTGATGGTGATATAGAATTCCTTAAACAAAAGGATATTATCCTTATGAGTATGTTGTCTCTGTTGAAAGACTTGATGAACTCGACTTACCTCAAATT
>JAXRKP010002439.1:22500-27500 GCA_037039925.1 Doris montereyensis
TCATAGCAAGTTTAATCTTTTCTTTCTGTCCTTCAGAGATATTTAACCATGTTTTCGATATATTTTGTAGGCATTTTCTTATTTGAAATTTCAGATAACATTTATCTACATTAATAATATTATCATCCTTATCTTTTATTTGAACTTTGAAATGTTTAACACTTTCTTCAATTGGGTGGTAGATCAGTTTATTCGGCTTTGGTAGATCAGTTTATTCGGCTTTGGTAGATCAGTTTATTCGGCTTTGGTAGATCAGTTTATTCGGCTTTGGTAGATCAGTTTATTCGGCTTTGGTAGATCAGTTTATTCGGCTTTGGTAGATCAGTTTATTCGGCTTTGGTAGATCAGTTTATTCGGCTTTGTAGATCAGTTTATTCGGCTTCTCATTTATTTTTGAGTAAAAGGAGTAAACAACGGGGGATTCTTTATCATAAAAAAAAACATTTTTTTACTACAATTAACTTGGATGTTTATAGGGTGGTTGGATGAAGGCAAGTCTTTATCATTAAAAATATTTTTACTACAATTAACTTGGATGTTTATAGGGGGATTGAATGAAGGCAAGCATGGATGTTTATAGGGGGGGATTGAATGAAGGCAAGTCTTTATCAGATTCCAATTCTGAATAACTTTTACTTTTTTCCTATTACATGTTTTGTATAGATTAAACTCTAAAACAATATTAAATATAAGTATTGTTTTCTCGTGATAAGCAAATTTAGCCTATTATCTATAGTTGTAAAGAAAAACTATTTCTATCATCCCTGGAACCGTCGTTCCATATGACGATTTCTTCCAAATTCGCTTACTTGGTACCGTTGTTCCCCATGACGATTTCTTCCAAATTCGCTTACTTGGTACCGTTGTTCCCCATGACGATTTCTTCCAAATTCGCTTACTTGGTACCGTTGTTCCCCATGACGATTTCTTCCAAATTCGCTTACTTGGTACCGTTGTTCCCCATGACGATTTCTTCCAAATTCGCTTACTTGGTACCGTTGTTCCCCATGACGATTTCTTCCAAATTCGCTTACTTGGTACCGTTGTTCCCCATGACGATTTCTTCCAAATTCGCTTAATTGGTACCGTTGTTTCCCAGTTTGTTTTTAAAAAATGCTGTTAATCTCTTTATTCAAACAATTAAATTCATACGACCCAATAGGAATAATAAGTTTTTTTGTTTGTTTTATCCTTCATTGTGTATTCTATTACATTATTATAAGATGAAATATTTTAGTAAGGACTAATATGATTTCAAATCCACGAGTGCCATCTCGTATTGCCTATTTGGATCAAGTCGTAATGGGGGATTTAAGTTTGTAGTAAAAACAGATTGATTTCTACTAACTATAATTTGATGATTATTTTTTGGGACTTGTTTTAATAATTCTTTGCCCTTTTTTGTAAAACAGATTTAGGGAAATAGAAATTATCCAAATTATGTCTGTATTTACCATTCTTCAACGAAGAAGAATTATCTATTGCTAAAAAGTTTTAAGGTTTTAACCAACAGCTTTCACACAACCTTGTAAACTCATCATAATCCATATCCGCTGAAACATGATCTTGATGTATATGTTGTAGATTTTTATTATCTTGTTTGAATAAACATATAAAATTACTATTTTCTCTGAATGTTTGTCGAGGTAGTCTAAAATAATTTTGAGACAAATAAAAACAATCAGTATTTGAATGTCTGCCACGTGTGTAATAATCATTGTTTGATTGTCTACCACGTGTGTAATAATCTTTATTTGAATGTCTACCACGTGTGTAATAATCATTACATTTATTTTGTTTTTCTAACAACACGCCATCAAATATCATTAGATTTTTATCACTCGATTTTAATTTGCTTGAATCAATTATTCGATTGCTATCCTCAAAGTATTCACTGTTCAATGGATTTTTATGTATGGATTTGTTAGTCTATTTCTTTTATTACTTCACAAGAAGAAATACACTCTCTATTATTAAAAACATTATATATTACCTCCTTATCTAGATTATTATCAAATCCACACTTCGTTATCTTATATTTTGTTTGAATTAAAGACTTCCCATGAACTATTAATTTGTTATAATCTAATAAATCAGTGTTCACAATAAATTTCCTATCAATTTTGTTTTCCACACCTTGATATATCAACAATTAAACTCCTGATTGATTTCGGTAATATTACATACATACATACATACATACATACATGCATACATACATACACACGTACATACATACATATATACATACATATACACCTACATACATACATACATACATACACACCTATCTACATACATACATACATATATACATACATACATACACATACACATACATACATACATATTATACAAGCATACATACACACATACATACATACATACATACATACATACATACATACATACATACATACATACATACATATATACATACTTAGATACATACATACATACATACATAAATACATACATACATGCATACACACATACATACATATATGGATACATACATACATACATGCACACATGCATACATACATACATACATACAACATACATACACACATGAATACATACATATACACATTTATACATACATACTCAAATAAATACATACATACATGCATACACACATACACACACACACACATAAATACATACATACATGCATACACACATACGTACATATATACATACATACACACACATATGCATACATACACACATATATAGGCAAACATAATACATACATACACACATACATACACACATACATATACACATACATACATACTCACATACATACATACACACCTTGGTACATATATACATAGATACATATATGAACACCTATATACATACATACATATACATACATACGTACATACATACTTACACATTTATGTACATCCGTCCATCCATCCATACATACATACATACATACATACATACATACATACATACATACACACACATACATACATACATACATACATACATACATACATACATACATACATACATACATACATACATGCATGTCTTCAACATGTCTGTCAGTTGCACACAATTTGGTACCGAAGGTATTGTAATCTATCAATAATACCAAAAAAAGGCCCATCTCACCAGGGACCAAAAAAAACAACTTTTTGTTGGTGATAATGTACCGTGTAGATATATTGATAGCACGAAGGGTTGCAACATATTACGAAAGGGCACAAACAGTCTACAGGAACGAGGAAGAACGTTGAAAATGAAGTTGCTTCCAGATAAGTCTCACTATTTGATATTAAAATGAAGTTGCTTCCAGATAAGTCTCACTATTTGATATTAAAATGAAGTTACTTCCAGATATGTCTCACTATTTGATATTAAAATGAAGTTGCTTCCATATAAGTCTCACTATTTGATATTAAAATGAAGTTGCTTCCAGATATGTCTCACTATTTGATATTAAAATGAAGTTGCTTCCAGATATGTCTCACTATTTGATATTAAATGAAGTTGCTTCCAGATATGTCTCACTATTTGATATTAAAATGAAGTTGCTTCCAGATAAGTCTCACTATTTGATATTAAAATGAAGTTGCTTCCAGATATGTCTCACTATTTGATATTAAAATATAACTATATACAGCCATGTGAACAAGAAAACAACGTCAACGTTACATAAAACTATTTTCTTAGTGCTTGTAACACGATTCGCGGGGTGTTAAAAAACATAACTTTCATATCAAACATCTGTCTCACGCTGATTTTGTTATTTAGGTGACTCGCTCCCCCATCCCCGCCCCACTCTCCTTCCTTTCCCGTGACAATGACCTACATATCTTATGAAATACCCCTCCCTCTCTTTCAGTTACAATGATCTATATGTCTTATGAAATGCCCCCCTACCTCTCTTTCAGGGACTGATCTGGCGCTCTTATGAAATGTCCCCCTCCCTCTCTTTCAGAGACAATGATCTAGCTCTCTTAAGAAATGCCCCCCCTCCCTCTCTTTCAGTGACCCTCTTATTAAATACCCCCCTCTCTCCCTTCATTGACAATGATCTAAATGCTTTATGAAATGTCCTCTGCCTCTTTTTCAGAGACAAATGATCTAAATGTCTTATGAAATGTCCCCCTCTCTCTCTTTCAGGACACAGTGACCTACCAGGTACAATGTCCCTCCCTCTCTTTCAGTAACAATGACCTACCTATCTTATGAAATGTCCCTCCCCTCTCTTTGAGGGACAATGATCTAAATGTTTTATCAAATGCCCCCTCTCCCTCTTTCAGTGACAATGATCTAGCTCTCTTATGAAATGTCCCTCCCTCTCTTTGAGTGACAATGACCTACCTATCTTATGAAATGTCCCCCTCCCTTCCCTCTCTTTGAAGGACAAGATCTAAAACAATGACCTGAAATGTCCCTCCTCTTTCAGTGACAATGATCTAGATCTGTCATGAACCCCATCCCTCTCTTTCAGGGACAATGATCTAGCTCTCTTATGAAATGTCCCCCTCCCTCGCTTTATCAAATGCCCCCTCCCTCTTTCAGGGTGACTAAATGACTTATCTGCCCCCTCCTCTCTTTCAGGGATAATAATGAAGGCCCCCTCCCCTCTCTTTCAGGGACAAGTGACAATGACCAGTGACAATGACCTATCTTATGAAATGTCCCATTCCTCTCTGTCAAAGTGACAAAAGACCTACATATCTTATGAAATGTCCCCTCCTCCTTCTGGGATCTAGCTCTCTTATGAAAAGCTCCCCTCCCTCTCCTTCAGGGACAATGATCCAGCTCTCTTATGAAATGCCCCCCTCCCTCTCTTTCAGGGACAATGATCTAAATGTCTTATGAAATATTCCTCCTTTCAGGGACAATGATCTAGCTCTCATGAAGGCCCCCTCCCTCTCTTTCAGTGACAATGATCTAGCTCTCCCCCCTCTCTTTCAGTGACAATGATCTAGCTCTTTTATGAAATGCCCCCTCCCTGTCTTTCAGTGACA
>JAXRKP010002439.1:35000-51375 GCA_037039925.1 Doris montereyensis
ACATCCATCCACATACACTCAAACACACCAACACACTCACTCAAGCAGACAAACATACACACCCATCCACATACACTCAAACACAAAGACACACTCACCCAAACAGACAAACATACACACCCGTCCACATACACTCAAACACACCAACACACTCACCCAAACAGACAAACATACACACCCCGTCCACATACACTCAAACACACCAACACACTCACCCAAACAGACAAACATACACACCCGTCCACATACACTCAAACACACCAACACACTCACCAAAACAGACAAACATACACACCCATCCACATACACTCAAACACACCAACACACTCACCCAAACAGACAAACATACACACCCATCCACATACACTCAAACACATCAACACACTCACCCAAATAGACAAACATACACACACACTAACACACACACTAACACGCACATTAACACACACATAATAACACACACACTAACACACACAATAACGCACATTCTAACACACACACTAACACACACATTAACACACACACTAACACACTAACACTCACAAAAAATGAAAATGTTTACAAGTACTAATTTCTATCTAAATTAGAAAACCTGTGTGGATCCAGGAATCCTGTCCCGCCCCCCCCCCCCCTCCCCATGTACACGTTCAAGACAGCACACTTTTCAACACGGGTAGATTTCCCTAAACGTCTGTTATGAACCCCTGAACTCATGCGTGTTGTAACACAAAGTAATAGAAAGCCACGATCCAGAAAGTAAACCAATTTTACTTGGGCAACACGCATGGCTTTGTTGGAACAAGTCCACCCTTAATCCCCACTCAAGTCTTCCCTCCAATATCACCCCATCTCCCCCCTCTCCCCCTCCCCCTAGTCGGCAGTGACCATTGCGAGTCAGGTGGACACGGGTCAGTCAGCTGTCCCACGTGGCTGTGTGAGAAACGACCCATTTCAATAGGCCCATCGACCCGTTACACACACACACATACACAGATATACACACATACACACACCCAGACACACACATTTGGTTGCCCATAAACACAAGAGCAACTCGACTGTGTTGTTACGCCAATCACTGCCCTGTAGTTCACGGTTCCAGCCCCTACATGACACAATGGTGTCACCAAACGTTTACACATTAGACAAACGAAGTGAGCTGGTCGTTCCCATGGTGACGGGCTAGAAGTAAAACATGAAATCAAGAAAGTCTATTTCCAGAGGATAATAGGGCTTATCAAAACGAGGACTAACTTTGAAAGGAATTATGGGGAAGATCATTTCAATTAAAGGTAGGTCGCTGATACTAGATTTACATCAATTCCCTAAACACACATTACATGTGATTTAATGGTTGCTTTGTATAGAATAGTATTATTATCTCTAGTTAATTTAGCTGTGCTGGGTATGTTTAAATTACCTACTTACTATCCAGCGTCATTTATGACGTGTGTTGCTCCCATCGCCTTTTGGATCTCAAAATTCAAGACTTAGCCTGGATTTATGAGAGATTTAGGGTCCAAAATCGTTCTGTCAGATTTCTACCAAAAACTTCGAGATCACCATAGTTGTGGATGTGGGTAAATCAAGTCAAATAAACAATTCAAATTTCCAGTTGTTGCAAACCAATTGATATATTGTCAGTTGTTATACCCAATTGTCGTCAGTTGTCAAACCAATTGATATATTGTCAGTTGTTATAACCAATTGTCGTCAGTTGTCAAACCAATTGATATATTGTCAGTTGTTATAACCAATTGTTGTCAGTTGTCAAACCAATTGATATATTGTCAGTTGTAAAAACCAATCGATATATTGTCAGTTGTTAAACCAATTGATATATTATCAGCTGTCAAACCAATTGATATATTGTCAGTTATCAAACTAATTGATATATTATCAGTTGTCAAACCAATTGATATATTGTCAGTTGTCAAACCAATTGATATATTGTCAGTTAATCAAACCAATTGATATATTGTCAGTTATCAAACCAATTGATATATCATCAGTTGTCAAACCAATTGATATATTGTCAGTTGTCAAACCAATTGAGATATTGTCAGTTATCAAACTAATTGATATATCATCAGTTGTCAAACCAATTGATATATTATCAGTTGTCAAACCAATTGATATATTGTCAGTTATCAAACCAATTGATATATTATCAGTTGTCAAACCAATTGATATATTGTCAGTTGTCAAACCAATTGAGATATTGTCAGTTATCAAACTAATTGATATATCATCAGTTGTCAAACCAATTGATATATTATCAGTTGTCAAACCAATTGATATATTGTCAGTTATCAAACCAATTGATATATTATCAGTTGTCAAACCAATTGATATATTGTCAGTTGTCAAACCAATTGATATATCATCAGTTGTCAAACCAATTGATATATTGTCAGTTGTCAAACCAATTGATATATTATCAGTTGTCAAACCAATTGATATATTGTCAGTTGTCAAACCAATTGATATATCATCAGTTGTCAAACCAATTGATATATTATCAGTTGTCAAACCAATTGATATATTGTCAGTTATCAAACCAATTGATATATTATCAGTTGTCAAACCAATTGATATATTATCAGTTGTCAAACCAATTGATATATTGTCAGTTGTCAAACCAATTGATATATCATCAGTTGTCAAACCAATTGATATATTATCAGTTGTCAAACCAATTGATATATCATCAGTTGTCAAACCAATTGATATATCATCAGTTGTCAAACCAATTGATATATTGTCAGTTGTCAAACCAATTGATATATTATCAGTTGTCTAACCAATTGATATATTGTCAGTTGTCAAACTAATTGATATATCATCAGTTGTCATACCAATTGATATATTATCAGTTGTCTAACCAATTGATATATCATCAGTTGTCATACCAATTGATATATCATCAGTTGTCAAACCAATTGATATATTATCAGTTGTCAAACCAATTGCCACGTTTCCCATACTCGCTTTCGTTGGTTAACATTATGAGATCTTGAATTGTCGTCTCACTGGCACATTTGATTTGGATATGTTTAGACATGAAATTAGAGTTTGACATTAGACATGACTTTGTTATAGCTACCATTAATACTACGGGCAGTGTAGACATGACTGTGTTATAGTTACCATTAATACTACGGGCAGTGTAGACATGACTTTGTTATAGCTACCATTAATACTGCAGGCAGTGTAGACATGACTTTGTTATAGCTACCATTAATACTGCAGGCAGTGTAGACATGACTTTGTTATAACTACCATTAATAATGCAGGCAGTGTAGACATGACTTTGTTATAGCTACCATTACTACTGCAGGAAGTGTGGACATGACTTTGTTATAGCTACCATTAATGCTACGGGCAGTGTAGACATGACTTTGTTATAGCTACCATTAATACTGCAGGCAGTGTAGATATGACTTTGTTATAGCTACCATTAATACTACGGGCAGTGTAGACATGACTGTGTTATAGCTACCATTAAAACTACGGGCAGTGTAGACATGACTGTGTTATAGTTACATTAATACTACAGGCAGTGTAGACATGACTGTGTTATAGTTACCATTAATACTACAGGAAGTGTAGACATGACTTTATTATAGCTATCATTTACTGCAGGCAGTGTAGACATGACTTTGTTATAGCTACCATTAATAATGCAGGCAGTGTAGACATGACTTTGTTATAGCTATCATTAATACTGCAGGCAGTGTAGACATGACTTTGTTATAGCTACCATTAATAATGCAGGACAGTGTAGACATGACTTTGTTATAGCTACCATTAATACTGCGGCAGTGTAGACATGACTGTGTTATAGTTACATTAATACTACAGGCAGTGTAGACATGACTGTGTTATAGTTACCATTAATACTACAGGAAGTGTAGACATGACTGTGTTATAGCTACCATTAATACTGCGGCAGTGTGGACATGACTTTATTATAGCTACCATTAATACTACGGGCAGTGTAGACATGACTTTGTTATAGCTAGCATTAATACTGCAGGCAGTGTAGACATGACTTTGTTATAGCTACCATTAATAATGCGGACAGTGTAGACATGACTTTGTTATAGCTACCATTAATACTGCGGGCAGTGTAGACGTGACTGTGTTATAGTTACCATTAATACTACAGGAAGTGCAGACATGACTGTGTTATAGTTACCATTAATACTACGGGCAGTGTAGACATGCCTTTGTTATAGCTAGCATTAATACTGCGGGCAGTGTAGACATGACTTTGTTATAGCTACCATTAATACTACGGGCAGTGTAGACATGACTTTGTTATAGTTACCATTAATACTACGGGCAGTGTAGACGTGACTTTGTTATAGTTACCATTAATACTGCAGGCAGTGTAGACATGACTTTTTTATAGTTACCATTAATAATACGGCGGTACTGAGAGGTCTTACTCCTCATTTCAATTATCTGCCTCTTCATTCATCCCGAAATCACTTATTACGTGGGTGAAATAGCTGATAATCTACCTGGCGACTCTGGTTATTGACGGTTTAAAACTTGTTGTAATGGAACTGACAATGTTACACGGCGTACCCATCTGACACCGTGCGACATCTATGGACATTGCAAGACGATTAAATCGCCCCTCAGGTTATGACATTGCAAGACGATTAAATCGCCCCTCAGGTTATGACATTGCAAGACGATTAAATCGCCCCTCTGGTTATGACATTGCAAGACGATTAAATCGCCCCTCAGGTTATGACATTGCAAGACGATTAAATCGCCCTCTGGTTATGACATTGCAAGACGATTAAATCGCCCCTCAGGTTATGACATTGCAAGACGATTAAATCGCCCCTCAGGTTATGACATTGCAAGACGATTAAATCGCCCCTTAGGTTATGACATTGCAAGACGATTAAATCGCCCTCACGTTATGACATTGCAAGACGATTAAATCGCCCCTTAGGTTATGACATTGCAAGACGATTAAATCGCCCCTCACGTTATGACATTGCAAGACGATTAAATCACCCCTCAGGTTATGACATTGCAAGACGATTAAATCGCCCCTCAGGTTATGACATTGCAAGACGATTAAATCACCCTCAGGTTATGACATTGCAAGACGATTAAATCGCCCCCTCAGGTTATGACATTGCAAGACGATTAAATCGCCCCTCAGGTTATGACATTGCAAGACGATTAAATCACCCTCAGGTTATGACATTGCAAGACGATTAAATCGCCCCTCAGGTTATGACATTGCAAGACGATTAAATCACCCTCTGGTTATGGACATTGCAAGACGATTAAATCGCCCCTCAGGTTATGACATTGCAAGACGATTAAATCGCCCTCAGGTTATGACATTGCAAGACGATTAAATCGCCCCTCAGGTTATGACATTGCAAGACGATTAAATCGCCCCTCAGGTTATGACATTGCAAGACGATTAAATCGCCCCTCAGGTTATGACATTGCAAGACGATTAAATCGCCCTCTGGTTATGGACATTGCAAGACGATTAAATCGCCCCTCTGGTTATGACATTGCAAGACGATTAAATCGCCCTCTGGTTATGACATTGCAAGACGATTAAATCGCCCCTCTGGTTATGACATTGCAAGCATGAACGATTTATAAGAGAAGTTTACAGATTTAACAACGACACAATCACGTTGATGAATAAAGTCAGTCATTGATGAGTAAATCTATCTCTGCACACTCAGAATGTTAAAGATCAAGAGGGAAGAGATCAGAGTTAAATAAAAACAGAGAAACGATAGATGAAAGAAGAAAAGACAGAAAGAAACAGAAGAAGAACAAAAGAAGAAGAAGAAGAAGAAGAAGAAGAAGAAGAAGAAGAAGAAGAAGAAGAAGAAGAAGAAGAAGAAGAAGAAGAAGAAGAAGAAGAAGAAGAAGAAGAAGAAGAAGAAGAAGAAGAAGAAGAAGAAGAAGAAGAAGAAGAAGAAGAAGAAGAAGAAAGAAGAAGAAGAAGAAAGAAGAAGGAAGAAGAAGAAGGAAGAAGAAGAAGAAGAAGAAGAAGAAGAAGAAGAAGAAGAAGAAGAAGAAGAAGAAGAAGAAGAAGAAGAAGAAGAAGAAGAAGAAGAAGAAGAAGAAGAAGAAGAAGAAGAAGAAGAAGAAGAAGAAGAAGAAGAAGAAGAAGAAGAAGAAGAAGAAGAAGAAGAAGAAGAAGAAGAAGAAGAAGAAGAAGAAGAAGAAGAAGAAGAAGAAGAAGAAGAAGAAGAAGAAGAAGAAGAAGAAGAAGAAGAAGAAGAAGAAGAAGAAGAAGAAGAAGAAGAAGAAGAAGAAGAAGAAGAAGAAGAAGAAGAAGAAGAAGAAGAAGAAGAAGAAGAAGAAGAAGAAGAAGAAGAAGAAGAAGAAGAAGAAGAAGAAGAAGAAGAAGAAGAAGAAGAAGAAGAAGAAGAAGAAGAAGAAGAAGAAGAAGAAGAAGAAGAAGAAGAAGAAGAAGAAGAAGAAGAAGAAGAAGAAGAAGAAGAAGAAGAAGAAGAAGAAGAAGAAGAAGAAGAAGAAGAAGAAGAAGAAGAAGAAGAAGAAGAAGAAGAAGAAGAAGAAGAAGAAGAAGAAGAAGAAGAAGAAGAAGAAGAAGAAGAAGAAGAAGAAGAGAAGAAGAAGAAGAAGAAGAAGAAGAAGAAGAAGAAGAAGAAGAAGAAGAAGAAGAAGAAGAAGAAGAAGAAGAAGAAGAAGAAGAAGAAGAAGAAGAAGAAGAAGAAGAAGAAGAAGAAGAAGAAGAAGAAGAAGAAGAAGAAGAAGAAGAAGAAGAAGAAGAAGAAGAAGAAGAAGAAGAAGAAGAAGAAGAAGAAGAAGAAGAAGAAGAAGAAGAAGAAGAAGAAGAAGAAGGAGAAGAAGAAGAAGAAGAAGAAGAAGAAGAAGAAGAAGAAGAAGAAGAAGAAGAAGAAGAAGAAGAAGAAGAAGAAGAAGAAGAAGAAGAAGAAGAAGAAGAAGAAGAAGAAGAAGAAGAAGAAGAAGAAGAAGAAGAAGAAGAAGAAGAAGAAGAAGAAGAAGAAAAAGAAGAAGAAGAAGAAGAAGAAGAAGAAGAAGAAGAAGAAGAAGAAGAAGAAGAAGAAGAAGAAGAAGAAGAAGAAGAAGAAGAAGAAGAAGAAGAAGAAGAAGAAGAAGAAGAAGAAGAAGAAGAAGAAGAAGAAGAAGAAGAAGAAGAAGAAGAAGAAGAAGAAGAAGAAGAAGAAGAAGAAGAAGAAGAAGAAGAAGAAGAAGAAGAAGAAGAAGAAGAAGAAGAAGAAGAAGAAGAAGAAGAAGAAGAAGAAGAAGAAGAAGAAGAAGAAGAAGAAGAAGAAGAAGAAGAAGAAGAAGAAGAAGAAGAAGAAGAAGAAGAAGAAGAAGAAAGAAGAAGAAGAAGAAGAAGAAGAAGAAGAAGAAGAAGAAGAAGAAGAAGAAGAAAGAAGAAGAAGAAGACAGGCCAACATTATTATGTTTATAGTCTAACACAGTACAACATTAATATATTTATAGTCTAACACAGTACAACATTAATATATTTATAGTCTAACACAGTACAACATTAATATATTTATAGTCTAACACAGTACAACATTAATATATTTATAGTCTAACACAGTACAACATTAATATGTTTATAGTCTAACACAGTACAACATTAATATGTTTATAGTCTAACACAGTACAACATTAATATGTTTATAGTCTAACACAGTACAACATTAATATGTTTATAATCTAACACAGTCCAACATTAATATGTTTATAATCTAAACACAGTACAACATTAATATGTTTATAGTCTAACACAGTACAACATTAATATGTTTATAGTCTAACACAGTACAACATTAATATGTTTATAGTCTAACACAGTACAACATTAATATGTTTATAGTCTAACACAGTACAACATTAATATGTTTATAGTCTAACACGGTCCAATATTATTATGTTTATAGTTCACCACAGTCCAACATTAATATGTTTATAGTCTAACACAGTACAACATTAATATGTTTATAGTTCACCACAGTACAACATTAATATGTTTATAGTCTAACACAGTCCAACATTAATATGTTTATAGTTCACCACAGTCCAACATTATTATGTTTATAGCCTAACACAGTACAACATTCATATGTTTATAGTCTAACACAGTCCAACATTAATATGTTTATAGTTCACCACAGTCCAACATTATTATGTTTATAGTCTAACACAGTATAACATTATTATGTTTATAGTCTAACACAGTATAACATTAATATGTTTATAGTAACACAGTACAACATTAATATGTTTATAGTCTAACACAGTATAACATTAATATGTTTGTAGTCTAACACAGTATAACATTATTATGTTTATAGTCTAACACAGTATAACATTAATATGTTTATATAAACAGTATAACATTAATATGTTTATAGTCTAACACAGTATAACATTATTATGTTTATAGTCTAACACAGTATAACACTCATATGTTTATAGTCTAACACAGTATTACATTATTATGTTTATAGTCTAACACAGTATAACACTAATATGTTGATAGTCTAACACAGTATAACATTATTATGTTTATAGTCTAACACAGTATAACACTAATATGTTTATAGTCTAACAAAGTATAACACTAATATGTTTATAGTCTAACACAGTATAACATTAATATGTTTATAGTCTGACACAGTCTAACACTAGTATGTTTATAGTCGAACACAGTATAACATTAATATGTTGATAGTCTAACACAGTATAACATTAATATGTTTATAGTCTAACACAGTATAACACTAATATGTTTATAGTCTAACACAGTATAACATTAATATGTTTATAATCTAACACAGTATAACATTAATATGTTTATAGTCTAACACAGTATAACATTAATATGTTTATAGTCTAACACAGTATAACATTAATATGTTGATAGTCTAACACAGTATAACATTAATATGTTTATAGTACACCACCTATACTTACTACAGTTGTTAGTTGGACATTTTAGTATGGAAGACTAGTACTGGCCCTATACTTACTACAGTTGTTAGTTGGACATTTTAGTATGGAAGACTAGTACTGGCCCTATACTTACTACAGTTGTTAGTTGGACATTTTAGTATGGAAGACTAGTACTGGCCCTATACTTACTACAGTTGTTAGTTGGACATTTTACTATGGAAGACTACTACTGGCCCTATACTTACTACAGTTGTTAGTTGGACATTTCACTATGGAAGACTACTACTGGCCCTATACTTACTACAGTTGTTAGTTGGACATTTTACTATGGAAGACTACGAATGGCCCTATACTTACTACAGTTGTTAGTTGGACATTTTAGTATGGAAGACTACGAATGGCCCTATACTTACTACAGTCGTTAGTTGGACATTTCCCTATGGAAGACTACTACTGGCCCTATACTTACTACAGTTGTTAGTTGGACATTTTAGTATGGTAGACTACGAATGGCCCTATACTTACTACAGTGGTTAGTTGGACATTTTACTATGGAACACTACTACTGGCCCTATACTTACTACAGTCGTTGTTTTTACGGGTGAAGAACTACGTGGACATTTCTGAGATTAGAAAGACATCCAAGCATACTACGTCATCACTTCTAGCGTTTATTCCTAAAAAAAACTTTGACACCAAGAGGAAGAGAACAAACATGTGACGTTTGGTGTATGACCCAATTTGAGATAGAACATGAGAAATGTATAGATCTACACACTTATATATGCGTGACAGAGTGTGATGTCTGACGGAAATACGGACAGGAAGAGGGGAGAGGAATCAAGGAAGAGCAGATTTATTATTATTGTGATGATGTAAAGCTACCAAAGCAGGAAAAACAATTCATTTGATTTACCTACATCAAAAACTAGGTGATCTCGGGGTTTGTGGTAGGATTTCAAAGTTTGCTCCGACTGCCCTGGCACCAGCCAACGAATCTTTAACGTGCACAGTGTTGCGGTCTGCATACGCGACGTCATCAACTGTTTTGGTGGAGAGGCCGACACCTTGCCTCAGGATTACCGAGTCCCCTACCAAAACCTGGGAAAAGTTAAATCTGGCAATACAATGTAAGCCATTTGAAAAGACTCCTACTGCACTTAATTGTATAATACAATCCTGTATGTAAGTAGGTAGGCCCGGCAACACACTACACATTGCACTCCCATCTAGGTTCCACTAGCCCTTGGCTAAGTAGAGTGAGAGAGTTTTACAATCCTGTATGTAAGTAGGTAGGCCCGGCAACACACTACACATTGCACTCCCATCTAGGTTCCATTAGCCCTTGGCTAAGTAGAGTGAGACAGTTTTATTTTTTAGAGTGAGAGAGTTTTTATTTTTTAGAGTGAGAGAGTTTTTTATTTTTTAGAGTGAGAGAGTTTTGATTAAATTGTCAGTTGCCCGCGTGTGGGGATGCCGTTGTGGCTGGTGCCAAAGTTATTTCAAGATAAATCAGGAAGTGATGACGTAGTATGCTTCAATGTCTCCCCCGTGGTGGTAGAGTCTAGGTCGACATCTAAAATGTCCAGGCAGTCTCTTCTGAACTAGGAGAACTTGTCAGTATGACTATTTATGTGTGTGTGTGTGTGTGTGTGTGTGTGTGTGTGTGCGTGTGTGCCTACTAATCTCCGATGGCTACAAAGCTCAATTACGATTTGGTCCCAGAAAATTCGCTTACTTAATTCATGATGGTTAAAATAAATGTGCCCATATGAATTCTAATATTACAAATTAAACGTTTTTCGGCCTGACTTAATCTAAAGACGATTATGATTTAGAATTATAAATCAATCATTGATTCTAATGTTATGAATTAGCATGATGTAGCCATTTACCTATAGAATACGAACTGGTTTTATTAAGCCAGCAAGACACTGTTTGAAGTTATTTAAGTTAAATGATCTAATGTGAGAAGAATTTCTAAGCTCCTTGTCTCTCCCCTTATCCCTGTCACGTGGTAAAGAGACTCGGTAGTCCAGAGGGAATGTGTAAGCATCTCAACCAAAAGGTTGTCGGTTCCAGCCCCGCCAATGGTTGACAATGTTCTCGATTTGTTTCGATACAAATCTATCCTCCTGGCCAAGGTAGGTGGATCAACACCTAGTCCCTTCGGAGACAACCATAAAAAGCAGGTCTCGTTTGCAGACCACAACGCTGTCCACAACATCCATTAACTGTTTATAGGGCAGTCCGGGAAAAATGAAAAAAAATTCTTCCCAAAAACCTCAATATCACCTTCAAAAACCTCGATATCACTTCCTTTCAAAAATCTCGATATCACTTCCTTCCAAAAATCTCGATATCACTTCCTTCCAAAAATCTCGATATCACTTCTAAAAATCTCGATATCACTTCCTTCAAAACCTCAATATCACTTCCTTCAAAAAAGCTCAATATCAATTCCTTCTAAAAACCTCGATATCACTTCCTTCTAAAAATTTTCAAAAACCTCGATATCACTTCCTTCTTAAAACCTCAATATCATTCTAAAAACCTCGATATCACTTCCTTCTAAAAACCTCAATATCACTTCCTTCTAAAAACATCAATATCACTTCCTTCTAAAAACCTCAATATCGCTTCCTTCCAAAAACCCTGATATCACTTCCTTAAAAAAACCTCAATATCACTTCTTTCGAAAACCCCTTCCTTCTTAAAACCTCAATATCACTTCTTTCAAAAACCCTGATATCACTTCCTTCCAAAAAAATATCACTTCCTTCTAAAAAAAAAACCTCAATATTACTTCCTTCCAAAAACCCTTGATATCACTTCCTTCCAAAAAAATATTACTTCATTCCAAAAGCCTCAATATCACTTCCTTCTTAAAACTTCAATATCAAAAAACCCTGATATCACTTCCTTCCAAAAACCTCGATATCACTTCCTTCTTAAAACATCAAAACTTCCTTCTAAAAACCTCGATATCACTTCCTTCTAAAAACCTCGATATCACTTCCTTCCAAAATCTTCAATATCACGTTCTTGCAAAAACCTCGATATCACTTCCTTCCAACTTCAATATCACGTTCTTCCAAAAACCTCAATATCACTTCCTTCTAAAATCTTCAATATCACGTTCTTCCAAAAACCTCGGTATCCTTCTTAAAAACCTCGATATCACTTCCTTCCAAAAACCTCAATATCACTTCCTTCCAAAAACCTCGAAAATTCCAAAAAAATCAATATCTCTTCCTTCCAAAAACCTCGATATCACGTTCTTCCAAAAACCTCAATATCACTTCTTTTCAAAAACATCAATATCACTTAAAAATCTCAATATCACTTCTTCTAAAAACAAAAACTTTTTCAATATCAATTCCTTTTAAAACATCAATAACTTTTCAAAAACCTCAATATCACTTCCTTCTAAAAACATCAATAACCTTTTCAAAAACCTCAATATCACTTCCTCCCTAAAAACATCAATATCACTTCTTTTCAAAAACCCCTGATATCACATAATTCTAAAAACATCAATATCACTTCCTTCTAAAAACATCAATATCACTTCCTTCTAAAAACATCAATATCACTTCCTTCTAAAAACCTCAATATCATTTCCTTCTAAAAAAACTCAATATCACTTCCTTCAAAAACACCAATATCACTTCTTTCTAAAAACATCAATATCACTTCCTTCCAAAAAACTCAATTCACTTCCTTCTAAAACCCGATATTACTTTCTAAAAATGCAATAACTTCCATCTAAAAACATCAATATCACTTCCTTCCAAAAACCTTTATATGACTTCCTTCTAAAAACCTCGATATAACTTCCTTCTTAAAACCTCAATATCACTTCCTTTTAAAAACATCAATATCACTTCTTTTCAAAACCTCACTATCAATTCCTTCCGAAAAACTTCAATATCACTGCCTTCTTAAAACCTCAATATCGCTTCCTTCAAAAACCTTGATATCACTTCCTTCTTAAAACCTCAATATTACTTCTTTCCGAAAACCCTGATATCACTTCCTTCTTAAAACCTCAATATCACTTCCTTCCAAACACCCTGATATCACTTCCTTCCAACAACTCCTATATCACTTCCTTCTTAAAACATCAATTTTACTTCCTTCCAAAAACCCTGATATCACTTCTAAAAACCCTGATATCACTTCCTTCCAAAAACCCTGATATCACTTCATTCCAACAATCTCAATATCACTTCCTTCTTAAAACTTCAATATCACTTCCTTCCCAAACCCTGATATCACTTCCTTCCAAAAACCTCGATATCACTTCCTTCTTAAAACGTCACTATCACTTCCTTCCAAAAACCCTGATATCACTTCCTTCCAAAAAAAACCTCAATATTACTTCCTTCCAAAAACCCTGATATCACTTCCTTCAAAAACCCTGATATCACTTCCTTCCAAAAACCCTGACATCACTTCCTTCCAAAAACCTCAATATCACTTCCTTCTTAAAACTTCAATATCACTTCCTTCCAAAAAACCCTGATATCACTTCCTTCCAAAAACCTCGATATCACTTCCTTCTTAAAACCTCAATATCACTTCCTTTCAAAAACCCTGATATCATTTCCTTCCAAAACCTCAATATTACTTCCTTCCAAAAACCTCGATATCACTTCCTTCTAAAAACCCTGATATCACGTCCTTCCAAAACCCTGATATCACTTCCTTCCAAAAACCCTGATATCACTTCTTTCCAAAAACCTCAACATCACTTCCTTCCAAAAACCTCGATATCACTTCCTTCCAAAAACCTCAATATCACTTCCTTCCAAAAATCCTGATATCACTTCCTTCTTAAAAACCTCAATATTGCTTCCTTCCAAAAACCCTGATATTATTTCCTTCCAAAACCCTTATATCCTTTCCTTCTAAAAACCCTGATATCACTTCCTTCCAAAAACCCTGATATCAGTTCCTTCCAAAAACCGTGATATCACTTCCTTCCAAAACCCCGATATCACTTCCTTCCAAAAACCTCAATATCACTTCCTTTCAAAACCCCGATATCACTTCCTTCAAAAAACCGTGATATCACTTCCTTCCAAAAAACTCTGATATCACTTCCTTCCAAAAACTTCGAAATCACTTTAGTTCAGGATGTTGGTAAATCAAATAAAATATAAAAAAGTAATAGATGGAAGAAAAATTACACCGTAGGTGTTTCGTGAATATCAAAATCGATCATGACATTTAAAGTTATTTAGAAAGACTGCCATTGTCGTCATACCGTTGGGCTTAGAGTAGACAATAACTGGCAAATGTAGCTTTGATTAAAACTAAGGTTAGTGTAGACAATACCTCTCAAGTGTAGCTTTGATTAAAACTAAGCTTAGAGTAGACAATAACTGGCAAAGAAGCTTTGATTAAAACTAAGGTTAGTGTAGACAATAACTCTCAAGTGTAGCTTTGATTAAAACTAAACTTAGAGTAGACAATAACTGGCAAGTGTAGCTTTCATTAAAAGTAAGCTAACGATGTATATATATATATATATATATATATAGTCGATATCCCTGTAGGCACAAATGCAGACACACTGACTATTTAGTCGATAGCCCTGTAGACACAAATACAGGCACAAATGCAAGCACAAATACAGGCACAAATGCAAGCACAAATGCAGGCACAAATGCAGGCACAAATTCAGGCACAAATGCAGGCACAATTTCATGCACAAACTCAGGCACAAATGCAGGCACAAATTCAGGCACAAATGAAGGCACAAATTCAGGCACAAATGCAGGCACAAATTCAGACACAAATGCAGACACAAATTCAGACACAAATGTAGACACAAATGCAGGCACAAATTCAGGCACAAATGCAGACACAAGTTCAGACACAAATGCAGACACAAATGCAGGCACAAATGCAGGCACAAATTCAGGCACATATGCAGACACAAATACAGACACAAATTCAGACACAAATGCAGACACAAATGCAGACAGAAATACAGACACAAATGCAGACACAAATGCAGGCACAAAAGCAGACACAAACACAGACAAAAAGGCAAACACAAAGGCAGACACAAATGCAGACACAAATCAGACACAAATGCAGACACAAATGCAGACACAAATGCAAGCACAAATTCAGACTCAAATGCAGACACAAATGCAGGCACAAATTCAGGCACAAATTCAGGCACAAGTTCAGGCACACCGACTATATGAATATCTATATTATACATCATGTGTCACCCAGCAGGCAATTTCATTGAAAGTTTCAGCTCTTTGGACAGGAAATAGCTAGGTACTCATTCACACGCCAGTCAAGTACGAAAAGCAGAGTAAAGTACAACGTTGGCAAAAAATACACCTAGTCCAGGCAAGCCAAGGGTTTTGAACCCGTTTGTATGGTCGTGATGACAATCTGGCAAGCCAAGGGTTTTGAACCCGTTTGTATGGTTGTGATGACAATCTGGCAAGCCAAGGGTTTGAACCCGTTTGTATGGTCGTGATGACAATCTGGCAAGCCAAGGGTTTTGAACCCGTTTGTATGGTCGTGATGACAATCTGGCAAGCCAAGGGTTTCGAACCCATTTGTATGGTCGTGACGACAATCTGGAAAGGGGAGGGTTTTGAACCCGTTTGTATAGCCGTGATGATAATATGGCAAGCCAAGGGTTTTGAACCCGTTTGTATGGTCGTGATGACAATCTGGCAAGCCAAGGGTTTTTAACCCGTTGTATGGTCATGATGACAAAAGGGTGAATCGTGTATTTATGAATGGATAGGTGTAAAGAGTGAATCGTGTATTTATGAATGGATAGGTGTAAAGAGTGAATCGTGTATTTATAAATGGATAGGTGTAAAGAGTGAATAGTGTATGGATGAATGGATAGGTGTAAAGAGTGAATCGTGTATGAATGAATGGATAGGTGTAAAGAGTGAATCGTGTATGGATGAATGGATAGGTGTAAAGAGTGAATCGTGTATGGATGAATGGATAGGTGTAAAGAGTGAATCGTGTATTTATGAATGGATAGGTGTAAAGAATGAATCGTGTATTTATGAATGGATAGGTGTAAAGAGTGAATCGTGTATTTATGAATGGATAGGTGTAAAGAGTCAATCGTGTATTTATGAATGGATAGGTGTAAAGAGTGAATCGTGTATTTATGAATGGATAGGTGTAAAGAGTGAATCGTGTATGGAAGAATGGATAGGTGTAAAAAGTGAATCGTGTATGGATGAATGGATAGGTGTAAAAAAGTGAATCGTGTATGGATGAATGGATAGGTGTAAAGAGTGAATCGTGTATGGATGAATGGATAGGTGTAAAGAGGAATGTATGGATGAATGGATAGGTGTAAAGAGTGAATCGTGTATTTATGAATAGATAGGTGTAAAGAGTGAAT
>JAXRKP010000244.1:0-2500 GCA_037039925.1 Doris montereyensis
TTCTGTGTGTCAGACTGCCGTTACGGAGGCAAAAATGATGTTCTTTGTCATGCTACGGTAACAGGTTGATAATCACGATGAGGAGGATGGTGATAACAACGGCAACGGTGATAGTATAATGATGATTATGGCGACGATGATGATATGGTGATAATAATCTATGTTCATGATGACGACGATGATGATATGGTGATAATAATCTATGTTCATGATGACGACGATGATGATATGGTGATAATAATCTATGTTCAGGATGACGACGATATGGTCATGATCATGAGGATAATGAAAAGAATGATGATGATGATTTGTATTATGATGGTGATGATTATAACGATGACGTCGACGACGATAGTGATGATGACGACGACGACAATGACAATGCATAATAATATATGCTCGTGCTATCGTTAACACAGATTCAGACATTGGATGAATCGAAAAAGCCAATGAAGCCAGTGTCTACCCTAGTTGATCAAAACCTTCCATCAATAAATCAGTGAAGCCAGTGTCTACCCTAGTTGATCAAAACCTTCCATCAATAAATCAGTGAAGCCTGTGTCTACCTTAGTTGATCAAAACCTTCCATCAATAAATCAGTGAAGCCAGTGTCTACCCTAGTTGATCAAAACCTTCCATCAATAAATCAGTGAAGCCAGTGTCTACCCTAGTTGATCAAAACCTTCCATCAATAAATTATTGAAGCCTGTGTCTACCCTAGTTGATCAAAACCTTCCATCAATAAATCTGTGAAGCCAGTGTCTACCCTAGTTGATTCTACCTTCCATCAATAAATCAGTGAAGCCAGTGTCTACCCTAGTTGATTCTACCTTCCATCAATAGATCAATGAAGCCAGTGTCTACCCTAGTTGCTCCGACCTTTCATCAATAAATGAGTGAAGCAAGTGTCTACCCTAGTTAATCAAAACCTTTCATCAATAAATCAATGAAGCAAGTGTCTACCCTAGTCGCTCCGTTGATCTGACTTTCCATCAATACATCAGTGAAGCCTGTGTCTACCCTAGTTGATCAAAACCTTCCATCAATAAATCAGTGAAGCCAGTGTCTACCCTAGTTGATTCTACCTTTCATCAATAAATGAGTGAAGCAAGTGTCTACCTAGTTGATCAAAACCTTCCATCAATAAATGAGTGAAGCAAGTGTCTACCATAGTTGATCAAAACCTTCCACCAATACAACCAGTGAAGCCTGTGTCTACCTAGTTGATCAAAACCTTCCATCAATAAATCAGTGAAGCCAGTGTCTACCCTAGTTGATCAAAACCTTCCATCAATAAATCAGTGAAGCAAGTGTCTACCCTAGTTGATCAAAACCTTCCATCAATAAATCAGTGAAGCAAGTGTCTACCCTAGTTGATCAAAACCTTCCATCAATAAATCAGTGAAGCCAGTGTCTACCCTAGTTGATCAAAACCTTCCATCAATAAATCAGTGAAGCCAGTTGCTACCCTTGTTGATCAAAACCTTCCATCAATAAATCAGTGAAGGCTGTGTCTACCCTAGTTGATCAAAACCTTCCATCAATAAATCAGTCCTCTGCTGGTGTTAGTGGTTGGAGGGGTGCTGGTACGTGTTACTTCTCTCATATCACTCTCGCTTACCTTTCATCTTGCTATGCTGTGTTCTCTGAATTCAACACGATATCACCGCATGTTATGGTGGCCTTGATACATTCCAATGAAACGAACCTCCGCCGGTGGTTTGTGATGTGTTTCTGTCATGTCTTACTATTTTTCGGGGTTCACAACTTGCCACCTTCTGTCATATTTGGGGGACTCGGTGGTCCAGAGGCAAGGTGTCGGCCTCTCAATTCAAAATTTGTGGTTTCAAGCCCTGACTGTTGTAAATTTTTGCTCGGTTTTTTTTTCGAATAAAAAGCTACACCCCACCCCCATCCCCCAATTTGGTCCAAGTAGGTGGATCGACGCCTAGTCCTATCAGAGACAGACGATAAAAATGACGTTTGTAGATCACAACTCTGTGCACGTTAAAGATCCCTTGGTTGTTTACAGGGCAGTCCAGGCAAAATCTAAGATCCTACCAATACCCCTGGGGTCAGCTTAGTCGCGGATGAGGGTGAATCAATTCAAATCTTAACAATCTCTCTTGATTTGCATGCTATCGTTTTATTTTTGTGGACTGGGTAAATTTGATCAAACGAAACAAATTGTATTGTCTATCCACCACCACACGTGGGCCTGAGTTCGACTCCCAATCCAGGCATTTTCTTCTGGCCCTCCTGTCGACCGAGTAGCTAGGTCTATTCGACTCGTCGAAAGTAAAGGCGTCGTGGAAGGCTATGGCAAACTACCACACTATGACGTATGTCTATAAAGCTATGTCAAACTACCACACCTATGACGTATGTCTAGAAAGCTATGGCAAACTACCACACTATGACGTATGTCTAGAAAGCTATGGCAATCTACCACACTATGACGTATGACGTATGCCTAGAAAGCTATGGCAAACTACCACAC